>JACEFO010000477.1:0-280018 GCA_015342445.1 Digitaria exilis | reverse complement strand
CCACACATTGCGAAGACATTTAACTTCAGCCCCAGTTTTAGCTCAGCCCGATTGCACCAAGCCCTATGACGTCTACTGCAATGCATCAGGCACCGGTCTTGGTTGTGTTATCTCAATGCAAGACAACCGAGTCATTGCTTATGCTTCTCGAGCACTTCGGCCTCATGAGCAAACTATACCCCACGCAATGATCTTGGAGTAGCAGCGGTTATTCATGCTCTCAAATTGTGGAGACACTACTTGATGGTGTTCCCTGCAACATATACACAGATCACAAGAGCTCAAAATATGTTCTTCACTCAGGCCACATCTGAACATGAGACAGCGAAAGCCATGTTTGGAGTTAGCAAAGGACTATGACCTTAGTGTGCATTATCACCCCGGGGAAGGCGTAGATGTAGTGGCGGATGCACGTAAGCCGCAAGGCTCAATTGTCGTTGTCTATTCCGTGGAGTTGCCTACGCTGACACCCTGTGTCATGAAATGGCAAAGCTCAATTTGGAGATTGTTCCACACGGGTAAACTTGGCAACCATATTGCCCAGTGGAAACCAACCTTGCACGATCAGATTATTGTAGCCCAATTAAATAGACGCAGGGCATTAAAGTTCTCTAATTAAGTGAAAATTGTCTATAGAGATAGGTGAAAGAGAGTACAAAAGTGTTTCCGGGTAGATGGGCAGGGATAATGTGGTTGGACATTCGTGGCGGACCACATCGAAATTATTCCAAGTTAAGTACCTTGGGACCACTAATCACGTAGTCAGGCACTTAATCCGGAATAAGCTGGAGCGCCGTCGGATTAAACCGATTAAACACGTACTTACTCGATCGAAACACAGCACGCCCACACGAAGGTGAAGTCCAGAGATTACAACATTCCACAAATTAAATTACACACATGATGACATAGTTTTTACAAACCGAGTTCAAATTTCAAATCAGAGTACACAAGTTCTTGCAGCGGAATTTAAAGTTTCATAGAAATTCATTGCAAGTCAAGCGGAAGAGAAATCTAACGACGATACAAGTAACACCGTGCTGAAGCCTGCCTCACGAAGCTACTCCTCCCGATCCTCGCCAGAGGACGGGACCCATACGATGTGCCAGCCAGGTGGAACCTGGGCAGGCCAAGTCATAGCATCGACATCCAAAGTTATACCTGTAAATATAATGCCACACAGCAAGGCTGAGTATACTAATACTCAGCAAGGCTTACCCGTCGGGTGAAAACTACATCACCGACATCTAGACAATGAGAGGCTTTTGGCTGGTGGGTTTGTTTGCCAAAAAGCAACTAAAGGTAGATCTTGCTTTCAGTTTTAGCATCATATTCTAGTTAATTTAACCAATCTAGATTAGCCATCCCTCTCTAAGCATACAAGTGGTGCAATACAATTAATTCATAGAGAACAGTTTATCCAATCTCATAATTACACTTGTTACTCGATGTAGCATGGCAGGTCAAGCAGTCTCATTAACCGCGAGAAGCGGACAGTTCGAACCGAATTTGTGCTACCTGGCCAGGGAAAACCCAACACACACGGATACTCTGCTTGCTATAAAAGGTACAAGCATTTCCCACCTTTCCCCATCGATCCACAATTCGGAACCGGGTCCATTTCCTTAGGATAAAGGTTTACTGCTTCACTCACAGTCTCACGCATTTATCCACAAGTTGTATACGGCAGGGGAAAACAAAGTTTCCAAGGAGAGATGGCTATCGGCGTCTAGCTGCTTCAATCTGGTAACCGGGCTACCGATCCCATACATCGGCATGCATGTGGTACGTTCAAAAACTTGACAACGCATCCACACCTTCCGACCTTAATCAATTATCATACAGACGACGGGAGATCTACATCTATCATCCCGCCCGTCAATCCTTATGATTCCACATAAGTAAAGACAAGCAATTCCTATGTCTCGCGAGTGACATGGAAGATCACTCGACTTGTAACGAAACTATAGCAAATGCCTACTCGATCCCTTCATACTATTATTGCAGAGACATAGGTACTAGGAAATTTGCAGCTATGACGGTATTCAATTCAAATTCCTTAAAACGTAATGCACAAACATAGAGAATTCAAAGTGCATAATTTGGGAAATGTTAGGTTATCTCCGGGGCTTGCCTTGCTCGGACTGAGAGTTAGCTCCGGGTTGTTCACCTCTTCACCGACACACGTGCTCCGGGGCTCCTTCCGTCCTGCGGGGATGAGGGTGTAGTTGCCGTCCGGGATAGCGCCTTCTACATGATATGCATATTTTAAGGCGGCTGCCTATAAATGCTAAGACTAAGGCCGGAAGGCCATATTCACCTAGACATGATTAGGCATTTCTATTCTCTTCACAAAAGTAAGGTGTAGGTGTAGATAAAGTTTTATTGTTTTCGATGGTGATTGTGTACATATATTAAAGAATTTTATTTATTCTTTACCAAGGTTAGGTGTCGATGTTCTGGATTCAGGTGCTAACCATTTCAATTTTAACTAATTAACCCAAAAAGGTTTATCCTTTATATAAATCAATTTCCATTCTACAATTCCTTCCAATTTGTTTCTCATTTCTGTTCATCATTTTTAGCTATAAACTTTATGGCACTATGGAGTATAAGAGCTAAGCTCACTCCAAAATTTAGCTAATTCCGAGCTACACATAATTTATTAAAAAATCTACAAACAGCTAGCTGCAGAAAGTGAAATAATCATAATAAATTGAAAATTTAATCCATTTTCAGGAGATCTTCCTACCAAAGCTAGGCCATAAGCATGTGGAGGGCTCTGGCCAAGTGGTGGCTCAAAATAACCATTGGTAGTCTCAATAATTTTCCATCCAAAACACACACATGTACTTATTTGCCATCCTAAACAGAGCAAAAATTAAGTTTTACGTTTTTAACATGTTGTGCCAACAAGTTTTTAGTTCCTCTGGAGCAAAATGGTAATTTTTCACTGCACAGATTAATTTTAATAATTTCTTCACTGCAACAAGAGAGAAAACCTATTTTAATTCATAACTGGAGCTACAGTTCATTATATTTTTAGGTCCCTTTGGACACAAGCTGTCCAAAGACACTATACACAACATATCCAAAGCTCAACCCTAGCGTAGCTCGGGATTTGAAATGGTGCACAACTTTAGATTTTCATAGTTTGAATTTTAATTCACATAACAGTTCACCAAAGCATATACATGTCTAATAGAGATTGTAGTTTAGACTCTCACGAATCCAAAGAGTATTTTTTTGTATTTTTCTGATTTTGTACGATTTTTAATGCATTTTACAAGAATCGGAAAAATCAAACCTAGACTTAAGAATCTTTTTACGCAGAGAACCCTAGATCTTTCAAAACTTCGCGAACCAGTCCTGCACTTTTGCACAGAGGCCCCTAAACAAAGGTAGACGATGAAGAAAGGTCCCTGGGAACCTCGCCGGAGTTGCGCCGGGCAAACCACGGCGAACTGGGCTCGGGGAAGTGGGGGGAAATGATTCCTGGGCTCACCACGAGTCGTTTGGGGACGGTTTGGAGGCCGGGGGTTGTCGGAGTCGTGCCGGCGACGAGGAGGTGGCGGCGCGGCCGCCGCGGCTTCTACGCCGGCGAGCTCGGAGTCGTTCGCGAGGGGGAAAGAGGTCCTAGAGCACCAGCAGAGCTTGGGGAAGCTAATGGCGTGCTCGGGAAGCTCGGGGATGGCTCGGAGTAGGAGTTCACGTGGGGGTGGTTCGACGGCCGGAAAACGCGATTTGGGGGAAATCGGAATTCGCGCCGGAGGTGGGACAATCTCTCGGGGAAAGTTGGGGGTTTTTTGGAGCTGGTGGAGTGGACTAGCTCTGTGCGGGACGGATTTGGGAATGGTGGAGCGTGGGGGGACGAATTTTTCGCGAAGAGCTCGGGTTCGGTTTGCGCGTCGCGAGGAGGAAGAAGACTGAGCGCGTGCGGGAGAGTGGGAATGGCCAAGTGCGCGAGTGAGAGGAGGGTTGCGGAGTGCGCGGTGGAGTGCTCGAGCACCCAAAGGAGCCACTGTTGAGCCTCGGAGCGAGCGAGCGCGCTGCGCGGCGCGAGCAGGCCGCCATGAATGCGGAGCGAGCCTCGGGCAGCGCGCGCTCGACTCGACGGGGCGAGGGATCGCTACAGCGACGTCGCGGGGATCTCCTACAGTGCGTTTGGCGCGTAGTGGGAGGAATCGCGGTCAGCGGCGCACTCCAGCGTGTTGCGCGCGCGCTCGGCGACCGCGGCGGCGCGAGACGCCATGATGGCGTCCGCGGCGCGAGGCAGAGCGAGGCGACGGCGGCGAAGCGACTGCACGGGCGTGGCCGGACAACGGCTAGGCGACAAGCGCCACCATCCGCCGCGGCCTGGCCGCGTCAGCGCCGCCTGCGCCGCTCGCCGGCCGCGTGGCGGCCGAGCTCTGGCCGGTGTCAGTGCGCGCCAGGGCCCTGTTCCTTGCCCGTGGAGCTCCGAGTTTGAATTCGAATTTTCTCCAAAAATTTGAACTGAACTTGAAAAAGTGTAAAAATTAAAGTTGTAGTTTGGAAGATGGGACACAACTTTCTTTTTGGGATGAACTTGAATTCGAAGTTTTTCAAGCTCAAATAACCCAAAAACAAAAAGGTGCCCAGAACTGTAATTTGAGTTTTGAGGACTAAACTGCAAAATTTTCAAAGTTCCAAACAGTGACTAGGGTTTATTTGTGATGACAAACAACTTTTATTTTGGAGATTTTAAGTTTAGTACAAAAATCTCGAGTTTTCAGTTGGTGCCAAACAACCCCTGTTTTTGGAGTTTAAATTTGAATTTTGATGAATTTTTGAATTTCACCCATAATTCCTTGTTCATTGATCTTAATTGCACTTTTAATATCTTTGACATCAAAGATGTCACAGCCTACCTGTGACATCTCTGATGTCAAAAGAATTAAAAAGTGTAACTAAGATCAATTTAACAGGTAATTATGGTTGGAATTCAAAAATCCTCCAAAATTCAAATTTAAACTCCAAAACAGGGTTATTGGCACCAACCGAAACTCAAGATTTTGTACTACACTTGAAAATCTCCCAAAATAAAAGTTGTTTGTCATCACAAATAAACCCTAGTCACTGTTTGGAACTTTTGAAAATTTTGCAGTTTAGTCCCTCAAAAACTCAAATTACCATTCTGTGCACCTTTTGTTTTGGGTTATTTGAGCTTGAAAAACTTCGAATTTCAAGTTCATCCCAAAAAGAAAGTTGTGTCCCATCTTCCAAACTACAACTTTATTTTCACACTTTCTCAAGTTCAGTTCAAATTTTTGGAGAAAATTTGAATTCAAACCCGGAGCTCCACGGACCGGGAACAGTGTCCCTGGCGCGCGCTGCGCCGGCCAGAGCTCGGCCGCCACGCGGCCGGCGAGCGGCTCAGGCGGCGCTGATGCGGCCAAGGCACGGCGGAGGGTGGCGCGTGTCGTCTAGTGCTTGTCCTACCACCGCGCGCTGTCAACTCGCCGCCGTCGCCTCGCTCCTCCTCGCGTCGCGGACGCCATCATGGCGGTCTCGCGCGCCGCGGTCGCGCGAGCGCGCTCGCGCTGCGCTGGCGCTCTGCAGCCGCGATTCCCCCTCCACTACGCGCCAACGAGCCCTGTAGACGATCTTAGGACAGCACGCAATGATCTCCCTCGCCTGCAGCGCCGTTCGCGCTCGGACCGAGCTCGCAGAGCGGCCATGGCGAGTCGCATCGGCCATAACGCGCGCGCACGCTCCCGAGGCAATGCTGAGCCACCCTCGCGTGCTCGAGCACTCCTCCGAGCCTCCCACTCACTCCATTCACTCGCTCGAACCACCAGTGAAGCCCCTCGCGCGTTCCCCCTCCTTCTTCCTCCTCGCGACGCGCAAACCGAACCCGTGTTCATCGCAAAATTCGTCGCGCACGCTCCACCTTTCCCAAAATCCACTCCGCACGGAGCTAGCTAGCATCACCAGCTCCAAAACCCCCAACTTTCCCCAAGCAATTACCCCTTCTCCGGCTTGAATTTCCGATTTCCCCCAAATCGGGTTTTCCGGCCGTCGAACCACCTCAACGACGAGACCCTACTCCGAGCCATCCCCGAGCTTCCTCGAGCACGCCATTAGCTTCCCCAAGCTCTGCTGGTGCTCTAGGACCTCTTCCCCTTCGCGAACGACTCCGAGCTCGCCGGCGTAGAAGCCGCGGCGGCCGCGCCGCCACCTCCTCGTCGCCGGCGCAACTCCGGCAACCCCCGGCCTCCAAACCGTCCTCAAACGACTCGTGGTGAGCCCAGGACCATTCCCCCCACTTCCCCGAGCCCAGTTCGCCGTGGTTTGCCCGGCGCAACTCCGGCGAGGTCCCAGGGACCTTTCTTCATCTTCTTCCTTTGTCCAGGGTCCTCCGTGCAAAAGTGCAGGACCTGTTCGCGAAGTTTTGAAAGTTCTAGGGTTCTCTGCGTAAAAAGATTCTTAACCCTAGATTTGTTTTTCCCGATTCTTGTAAAATCGATTAAAAATCGTAGAAAAATCAGAAAAATACACAAAAATACTCTTTGGATTCGTGAGAGTCTAAACTACAATCTCTATTAGACATGTGTATGCTTTTGATGAACTGTTGTTGAACTAAAATTCAAACTATGAAAACCTAAAGTTGTGCACCATTTCAAATCCAGAGCTCCGCTGGGGTTGAGCTTTGGATATGTTGTGTATAGTGACCTTGGACAGCTTGTGTCCAAGGGGAACTAAAAATACGCTTTGTAGCTCCAGTTATGAATTAAATGCATTTCCTGTCCCTTTGCAGTGCAGAAATTATTAAAAATAATATGTGCAGTGAAAAATCACCATTTTGCTCCTGAGAACTAAAAACTTGTTAGCACACATGTTAAAAATGAAAAACTTAATTTTTGCTCTGTTTAGGATGGAAAATAATTAAATATGTGTTTTTGGATAGAAAATTAATGAGGACTACCCAAGGGTTATTTTGAGCCACCACTTGGCCAGAACCCTCCTCATACTTATGCCTAGCTTTGGTAGGAAGATCTCCTGAAATGGATGAATTTTCAATTTATTATGCATTTATTTCACTTTCTGCAGCTGGCTGTTTGCACATTTTTAATAAATTATGTGTAGCTCGAAATTAGCTAAATTTTGGGGTGAGCTTAGCTCTTATACTCCAGTAGCTGTCATAAAGTTTATAGCTAAAAATGGTGAACAGAAATGGAGAAACAAAATAGGAAGGAAACTAGTTGGAAATTGAATTATATAAATGAATAAACCTTTATGGTTAATTAGTTGGAATATAATGGATAGAATCTAAAATTCCAGAATAGCATCCAACTTTGTGAAGAAATAAATAAAATTCTTTTATATATGTACACAATCACCATCGAATTCAAATAAAAGCTTTCCACACATACACCATGCTTTTGTGAAGAAAATAAAAATATCTAAGTATGTCTAGGTGAATATGGCCTTCAAGGCCTTAGTCTTAGAGTCTAAAGGCAGCCGCCTTAAACTGTGCATATCATGTAGAAGGCGCTATTCCAGACGGCGACTACACCCTCATTCCCGCAGACGAGGAAGGAGCCCCGGAGCACGGTGCCGGTGCGGAAGTGACCAACCCGGAGGCTAACTCTCAATCCGAGCAGGAAGGCAAGCCCCGGAGCATGACCTAACTCTTACTAAATTATGCACTTTGAATTCTCTATGTTCGTGCATTTACGTTTCTAGGAGTTGATTGAAAACCATAGCTGCAGCAAATTCCTAGTACCTATGACTTGCAACACTAGTATGAAAGGGATCGATAGAGCATTGCTATAGGTCCGTTACAAGTCGAGTGATTTCCTGTCACTCGCGAGACATAGGAATTGTTTGTCTTTACTTATGTTGGAATCATAAGGATTGACGGGCGGGATGATAGATGTAGATCTCCCGTCCGTGTTTGATAATTGGTTAAGGTCGGAAGGTGTGGATGCTAAGTCAAGTTTTTGAACGTACCACATGCATGCCGGTATATGGGAGCCGGTAAGCCCGGTACCAGATTGAAGCAGCTAGGGCCGATAGCCATCTCTCCTTGGAAACTTTGTTTTCCCTTGCCGTACACTTGTGGGTGTATGCGTGATGCTGTGAGTGAAGCAGTAAACCTTCATCCTAAGGAAGTGGACCCGGCTCCGAATTGTGGATCGATGGGAAAGGTTGGGAAATGCTTGTACCTTTTATCGCAAGCAGAGTATCCGTGTGTGTTGGGTTTCCCCTGGCCAGGTAGCACAAATTCGGTTCGAACTGTCCGCTTCTCGCGGTTAATGAGACTGCTTGACCGCCATGCTACATCGAGTAATAAGTGGAATTTGAGATTATGAATTTGTTCTATGAATTAAATTGTATTGCTCCACTTGTATGCTTAGAAAGGATGCTAATCTAGAATGGATAAATTTACTAGAATGTGAAGCTAAAACTTGAAAGCAAGGACCTACTCTTAGTTGCTTTTTGGCAAACAAACCCACCAGCCAAAAGCCTCTCATTGTCTAGATGTCGGTGATGTAGTTTTCACCAGACGGGTAAGCCTTGCTGAGTATTAGTATACTCAGCCTTGCTTGTGGCAATATTTTACAGGTATACTCTTGGATGTGGATGCTATGTCTTGGCCTGCCCAGGTTCCACCTGGCTGGCACATCGAATGGGTCCCGTCCTCTGCCGAGGATCGGGAGGAGTAGCTTCGTGGCAGGCTTCATCACGGAGTTACTTGTTCCGTCGTTAGATTATTTACTTCCGCTGCAATGAAACTCTAATTTCAGTTGTCATGAACCTTTAAATTCCGCTGCAAGACTTGTGTACTCTGATTTTAATTTGAACCCGGTTGTAATAACTGTGATATCTATGTGTGTAATTTAATTTGTGGAATGTTGTAATTTCTGGAGCTCACCTTCGTGTGGGCGTGCCGCTGTTTCGATCGGGAAAAGTACGTGGTTTAATCGGGTTTAATCCGACGGCGCTCCAGCTTATTCCGGATTAAGTGCCTGACTACGTGATTAGTGGTCCCGAGGTACTTAACTTGGAATAATTTGGGAGTGGTCCGCCACAGCTGGCATCAGAGCCGAAGCAGCAGCCCGGAGAGAGCAACAGACCTTTAAATAAACAATTTTTGAATAAAACTTGTCAACTCGTGCTTCCGACGCGTTTTGCAAAGGAAGGTTATCATAGGACCGCTAAGGATGTTACCTAGAGCGTGAAGCCTATGTGGGTTAAGGGATCACGATATCATAGGTGGCAAATAGTATATTATACTGACTTCCAGCACATTTCATTCTGTCATTTACTTTCCGCAATGGTGGGCGCAAGGTACGGCGATTGCTGTAACGTACCACGGCACTATATGAAAATATAGTGGCGGCACATAGTCAATACGCTGTGATGGCGTATGAAATTAGAATAGGATGGTGGGCGCAAGGTACGGCGATTGCTGTAGCGTACCACGGCATCATATGCAAATATGATGGCGGCACAAAGTCAATACGCTATCTCAATAGCGTATGAAACTGTCAATATGTTGCCTCGGTGATATATGAACATTGCCCGTTCAATGTTAAACGTTCGGGTGCCACCTCTATAGTGGGTGGTAATGAATGGAGACGCTTTCGTGAGTGCTGGCACGAAAGGTTGATTATATATGCTCTGGAATGGAATTTTCTGCAGGTACACTAACCGCGAATCCGTGTGTTGAACGGTTAGAGAATTTCGACTAGTTAATATAAGGAGAGACGGATATTGCCTAGCCACCGGCACTAACTTCGTAAGCCAAAAGTTATTGGCATGTGTGTTTGTGAGATCGAATAGGCCGCTCATGCATTGCATCTCACTGAAATAATAGATGAAATTTAACCCGAGAAACAAATCGAACCCCGTCAAGGAAATTGAAACCAACCCAAAAATCCTGCTGAGAACAGTCTGTTTGCACCCCTAATTCGAAATTGAAAACTTGGTCAAATGAAAAAGTGTTCAACATGAAAGTTGTCATAAACATTATGAAGTATATGATGGAGAAATTTCAACGAAAATGGTCCAGTAAAACTGGAGTTATGCTAAAAATGGTAACCCCCTGTCTGCTGGAAAATTCTGGGGACAGTAAGATAAAAATCGAATTTTTACACCATCTTAACGACAGTATCTGCTCAAGACTTCAACATGAAACTTGTTAGGAATTACTTAAACTATGTTCTGGACAAATTTGGGAATTTTTGAACTGGTAGATTTCGCGTTTTGTAATTTTTGTTACCCTACACAGAATCTGTCTGTTCTTTAAGCGCTAACCAGTTCTCACCCTTGCCCTTTCCTTTTTGGTTCAGATGGCCGCCCTCGCTGACCTGGCTAGCTACCCCAACGACGTGTCCTTCTCTGATTGCTTGGGATGGGAAGGATTCCCAAGCATCCTGTGGTTGGTGCTACAGGCTTTGGACTACCCGACACCGCCGCAGTACGAGAGGACGATTATCCGGGACCGTGGTGTGGTTCGTTCCCGTGTGCGGTTGGTGGTATACCGCCACCCGCCGTGTCCTAGCTCTCCCACCTGGACGGTGGAAGTGCACGGGCACCACATGGAGACGACGTGCGAGCTAGCTGCCTTGAATGGCATTAGCTCCTTTGTTACCCAAAACCAGGAGTTAGTGGAGCATCAGTTACTTGGTTTGTTCCCGCCGACTCAGCCAGATGACCCCCACTGGATGAGGCGTTACCTTAGTGCTCCTCTGAGGATGGCGGAGAGCCCCGTCGCTGCAGCCGCCTTGATGATGAGGTGGATGCGGGCGTATCACCGTTTATAGGCACTTCTAGGACGGTCACAGAGCGAGTTGCTCAATGTTGCCATGGACATGTCCGCTCGCGCCCGTGACATAGGGGTTGAGAGGACCTCCTTGTCCATTGAGGTGACTACTAGAGATGCCATGATTGCTGACCTCGAGAGGCAACTCAATGACCTCCAAATTGCACACAACAACACTCAAAATGAATTAGCCCAGACTAGAGATGAGCTTGAGGAGGTACATGGTACCTTAGAGCATGCCAATGCCATGCTTGCTGCCCACGATGCTCAGCACCTCTTTGAGCAGCAAGGGGGGATGTGGATGGTGAAGGAGAGGCCCCCGACTCCGACATGGACACCGAGGACGACATGCCGCCCCTTCCAGCTCCACCTTCTCCCATGGGCAGCGAGGCTACCGCTAATAATTTGGATGATTTTTAGATGTGGTAGTAGTAATGACTCCTCCGTTAGGCCTAGATTTTGGCTTCATGTTGTAATAGGCTAGATGGAGTTGAGCTCCCCATGTTATCTTTTGTGGCATTGTAAAATCAATGGTGTGGTTGTGGTGCAAAACTTGATGATGTCATAGCTGTATTGAAAACATTCTGCAGCTAGCTTTGTTTTAATTATTGATGGGTTTTCCTTTCATTTCTGAGCTGTGATGTGAACTACTAAGTTGTTTGGAATTTGTCAAACAAAATGGTCACCAAATTACAACCCCATTGGTTAAGCGAAATAAAAATGGCAACCAAAACACTACAGCTCGGCCTGCTGAAAAACAGCAAATGCAGAGAGCTGAAGATTGAATTTTTCCGGCTTAGTTCCAGTCCGAATTTGAAGATTAGCCCAACATGAAAGTTGTAGAGCGTAAAATTTTCGAGCTACTGACCGAATGGGAGCTCATGACTTGCTTCCTATTGGGAGATATGAATTTTCTCCCGAACTGCGTGCTGATGTGTCACTCTGCGCAGTACACTTAATATGTTGTCACATTCTATCTTGTCATTTATTATGCAAGCTTATGAAATGTGGCTAATATAAGTCCCTACTGCAGATGGCAATCACCCGTAGCGGTCACGACGCTAGTGGCTCCAATGCTAACCAGTAGGGGCCTGAGGGGCAGCAACAGCCACCGCCACCTCCTCCTCCGCAGCAACCTCCTACGTGGCAGCAGCTATACGCCACGCAAACGGAGATTCTCCGGAATCTGCAGCATCAGCAGCAGATGATGCAGCAGCAACTGCTTCAGCAAGGAGGACAACGGGCCCCTCAGCCTCAGGTGGCCCGGTATGAGGATTTTCTGGCGACACACCCGCCGATCTTCTCTCATGCCGACGAACCTTTGGAGGCCGACACTTGGATTCGAGCTATCGAGTCCAAGTTCACCATTCTGGCAACGCCTTGCACCTCCAACCGCAAGGTCGTGTTCGCGGCGCAGCAGCTCCGCGGCCCAGCTCTCCTTTGGTGGGAGAACTACCTGGCCCTGCAACAGGAGGGTCATGTAGTGGAGTGGGATGAGTTCAAAGCCGCATTCAAAGCTCATCACATTCCGGCCGGTCTGGTCGAAAGAAAGCTGAATGAGTTTCTGGCGCTGACCCAGGGTACTCGCACCGTACTGCAGTACGCTCAGGCCTTTAATAGTCTGTGTCCCTACGCGGGTCACCATGTTGACTCCGACGAGAAGAAGCTTGAGAGGTTCCGACGTGGCCTTAACACTAAGTTGAAGGCACAGTTGGCCACTACCCGTGCTCCCACGTACGGTGATCTTGTCAACCTTGCCATTGCTCAAGAAGACGCCAATACGGTGCACAAGGCGGAGAAGAAGAGGAAGACTCCCGCTGGACCGTCAAGCTCGCAGCCCCAGAGGTTCCGTCTGGTTCCCCCGGCTGCACCGCAGGGACAGTCCAGGGCACCTCAGGGAGGTGGATGGGTTGCTAGGCCGCCACAGCCTAACGCGCCTCGTTTCCCTCCACCGCCGCAGCAGCAATCAGCACCGAGGCATAATGCACCGCAGCCAGCTCGTCCTGGAGCCGGCTACCAGTGCTTCAAGTGTGGAAGCAAGGATCATTTTATCAAGGATTGCCCGCAGAACAAGCAGCAAAACCAACGCTCGGGAAATCAGCAAGGCAAGGGCAAGCAGCAGCAGCGTGTGCAAATTCGCCAAGGACGGCTCAACTACACCACCTTGGCCGACTTACCCGAGGGAGCCCCAGACATGACTGGTACCTTTCCTATCTGCACTCAACCTGCTGTGATATTGTTTGATTCCGGGGCAACGCTTAGTTTTATAAGCACAAGATTTCACGTGAAATGCGGATTAAAATCATACCATACCAAATCATCCTATGTGATATCAACCGCGGGAGGTAAAATTGCATCCAACCAAGTCACACGAAAGGTTCCGATCAGGCTGGGAAGTAAAACATTTCCTACTGATTTGATTCTGCTTGGTATGGAAGGAATTGACATTGTGTTAGGAGCCAATTGGATGACTCAACACAAGGTCATTCTAGATGTTGCGGAACGAGTGGTTGAGATAAACTCGCCTACGCATGGCCCGAGTGTGCTATATTTGCCACAACGGACTTGCGTCGATGCATGTGCTTATTCCATGGTCGCAACCCAACTAAAGGACATTCCGGTGGTATGTGAGTATGCCGATGTATTCCTGGATGACTTACCAGGGATGCCGCCGGATAGGGACATTGAATTTGTGATTGAATTACAACCTGGCACAGCACCTATATCAAAGAGACCGTATAGAATGCCACCCAATGAATTGGCTGAATTAAAAGTTCAACTCCAAGAATTGCTAGATAAAGGTTTCATTCGCCCAAGTGTATCACCGTGGGGATGTCCCGCTATCTTCGTGAAGAAGAAGGACCATTCCTTGAGGTTGTGTATTGATTACCGGCCTCTCAATGTGGTAACTATTAAGAACAAGTATCCGCTACCCCGAATTGACATCTTGTTTGACCAATTAGCTGGCGCCAGAGTGTTCTCCAAGATTGACCTTCGCTCTGGCTATCACCAAATCAAAATCAGGCCTTATGACATTCCAAAGACTGCCTTTTCCACACGTTACGGGCTTTATGAGTTTCTGGTTATGTCTTTTGGACTCACCAACGCCCCAGCCTATTTCATGTACCTCATGAATTTGGTCTTCATGTCTGAATTAGACAAGTTTGTGGTGGTTTTCATTGACGACATTCTTGTATACTCCAAGAATGAGGAAGAGCACGCTGAGCACCTTCGCATTGTTCTTCAACGACTGAGAGACCACCAGCTCTACGCCAAATTCTCCAAGTGTGAATTCTGGTTAGAGAGCGTGAAATTTTTAGGCCACACAGTTTCCAAAGATGGCATATTCGTGGATCCAACCAAAGTGCAAGAGGTGCTAGATTGGCAACCACCTACTTCTGTCCACGAGATTCGGAGTTTTCTGGGATTAGCCGGTTACTACCGCCGCTTTATTCCGGATTTCTCTCGGATTGCGAAACCTATGACCGAACTTTTGAAGAAGGGAGTCAAATTTGAGTGGAATGACAAATGTGAGGAAGCTTTCCACACCTTGCGAAGACATTTGACTTCAGCCCCAGTTTTGGCTCAGCCCGATTGCACCAAGCCCTATGATGTCTATTGCTATGCATCAGGCACCGGCCTTGGCTGTGTTCTCATGCAAGAAAACCGAGTCATTGCTTATGCTTCTCGAGCACTTCGGTCTCATGAGCAAAACTACCCCACGCACGATCTTGAGTTAGCAGCGATCATTCATGCTCTCAAGATGTGGAGGCACTATTTGATGGGTGTTCCCTGCAATATATACACAGACCACAAAAGCCTCAAGTATGTCTTTACTCAGGCACATCTGAATATAAGGCAGCGAAGATGGTTGGAGTTAGCTAAGGACTATGACCTTAGTGTGCATTATCACCCCGGGAAGGCTAATGTCGTGGCGGATGCCCTAAGCCGCAAGGCTCGTTGTCATTGTCTTTCCGTGGAGTCCTACGCTGACACCCTGTGTCACGAAATGGCAAAGCTCAATTTAGAGATTGTTCCACACGGGTATTTCAACCATATTGCAGTGGAACCAACCTTGCACGATCAGATTGTTGTGACCCAATTAAATGATGCAGGCGTTAAAGTTCTCAAAAGAAAATTGTCTAAAGAGAAGGTGAAAGAAAAGTACAAGTGCTTCCGGGTAGACGGGCAAGGAGTCCTGTGGTTTGGACACCGCCTCGTGGTGCCCAAAAACACGGAACTCCGGAGGAAGATTATGGATGAGGCACATCTCTCAAAATTTTCTATCCATCCCGGCAGCACCAAAATGTATCAAGATTTGAAACAAAACTTTTGGTGGACTCGGATGAAGCGAGAAATTGCCACATACGTGTCGGAATGTGACACCTGCCAACGGGTTAAGGCAAGCCACTTGAAGGTAGCAGGCACGCTTCAACCTCTACCTATTCCCTCATGGAAGTGGGAAGATATCAGTATGGATTTTATTGTTGGACTTCCCAGGACCCCTCTGGGCCACGATTCTATTTGGGTAATCGTGGATCGCCTTACCAAGACCGCACACTTCCTTCCAGTCAATACCATGTACTCTGCTAAGAAGTATGCGGAAATTTATTTAGAGCGGATCGTTTGTCTACATGGGGTACCCAAGACGATAATTTCAGATCGTGGTGCTCCCTTCGTAGCACGCTTTTGGGAACAATTGCAAATGTCCCTAGGCACCAAACTGATCCGTAGTTCAGCATATCACCCTCAGACCGATGGGCAAACGGAAAGGGTAAATCAAATCCTTGAGGATATGCTTCGCGCTTGTGTTATTCAGTATGGGAAGAATTGGGAGAAGTGTTTATCCCTAGCCGAATTCTCCTATAACAACAGCTACCAAGCGAGCCTTAATATGGCACCCTTCGAAGCCTTGTATGGTAGAAGATGTCGGACCCCGTTGTGTTGGTCCCAGGCAGGCGAGAGATATACTTATGGCCCTGACCTTGTGAAAGAAGCCGAAGAAAAGGTTAGGATCATTCGGGAAAATTTGAAGACCGCCCAGTCGCGACAAAAGAGTTATTTTGATCAGCGGCGGAAGCCACTTCAGTTTGAAGTTGGTGACCACGTGTATCTTAAGGTCTCCCCAACCAAGGGTGTGCAAAGGTTTGGACTTAAAGGAAAGCTTGCACCTCGCTATATCGGCCCGTATGAAATCACCCAACAATGTGGGCCGGTAGCCTATCAAGTGAAGCTTCCCGAGAAACTTTCAGCGGTACACAATGTGTTTCACGTTTCTCAACTCAAGAGGTGTTTTCGTGTTCCGACCGAAGTTGTAGAACAAGAGGAACTCTCGGTTGAACCGGATCTCTCTTACAATGAGCATCCTGTCAAGATCCTCGACGAGAAAGAGCGACAGACCCGAAGGAAGGGAGTTAAAATGTACAAAATTCAGTGGAGTCATCATTCTGAAGATGAAGCCACATGGGAAACCGAAAACTATCTTAGGAAGAATTTCCCCGACATACTTTCGTAAGCCGAGGTATTTCTTTTCCCCTCTTTATTATTAAGCTTAATCGAATCTCGGGGCGAGATTCCTTTTAAGGGGGGAAGGCTGTGACATCTCTGATGTCAAAAGATTTAAAAAGTGTAACTAAGATCAATTTAACAGGTAATTATGGTTGGAATTCAAAAATCCTCCAAAATTCAAATTTAAACTCCAAAAACAGGGGTTATTTGGCACCAACCGAAAACTCAAGATTTTTGTACTACACTTGAAAATCTCCAAAAATAAAAGTTGTTTGTCATCACAAATAAACCCTAGTCACTGTTTGGAACTTTTGAAAATTTTGCAGTTTAGTCCCTCAAAAACTCAAATTACCATTCTGGGCACCTTTTTGTTTTTGGGTTATTTGAGCTTGAAAAACTTCGAATTTCAAGTTCATCCCAAAAAGAAAGTTGTGTCCCATCTTCCAAACTACAACTTTTATTTTCACACTTTCTCAAGTTCAGTTCAATTTTTTGGAGAAAATTTGAATTCAAACCCGGAGCTCCACGGACCGGGAACAGTGTCCCTGGCGCGCGCTGCGCCGGCCAGAGCTCGGCCGCCACGCGGCCGGCGAGCGGCTCAGGCGGCGCTGACGCGGCCAAGGCGCGGCGGAGGGTGGCGCGTGTCGTCTAGTGCTTGTCCTACCACCCGCGCGCTGTCAACTCGCCGCCGTCGCCTCGCTCCTCCTCGCGCCGCGGACGCCATCATGGCGGTCTCGCGCGCCGCGGTCGCGCGAGCGCGCTCGCGCTGCGCTGGCGCTCTGCAGCCGCGATTCCCCCTCCACTACGCGCCAACGAGCCCTGTAGACGATCTTAGGACAGCACGCAATGATCTCCCTCGCCTGCAGCGCCGTTCGCGCTCGGACCGAGCTCGCAGAGCGGCCATGGCGAGTCGCATCGGCCATTAACGCGCGCGCACGCTCCCGAGGCAATGCTGAGCCACCCTCGCGTGCTCGAGCACTCCTCCGAGCCTCCCACTCACTCCATTCACTCGCTCAAACCACCAGTGAAGCCCCTCGCGCGTTCCCCCTCCTTCTTCCTCCTCGCGACGCGCAAACCGAACCCGTGTTCATCGCAAAATTCGTCGCGCACGCTCCACCTTTCCCAAATCCACTCCGCACGGAGCTAGCTAGCATCACCAGCTCCAAAACCCCCAACTTTCCCCAAGCAATTACCCCTTCTCCGGCTTGAATTTCCGATTTCCCCCAAATCGGGTTTTCCGGCCGTCGAACCACCTCAACGACGAGACCCTACTCCGAGCCATCCCCGAGCTTCCTCGAGCACGCCATTAGCTTCCCCAAGCTCTGCTGGTGCTCTAGGACCTCTTCCCCCTTCGCGAACGACTCCGAGCTCGCCGGCGTAGAAGCCGCGGTGGCCGCGCCGCCACCTCCTCGTCGCCGGCGCAACTCCGGCAACCCCCGGCCTCCAAACCGTCCTCAAACGACTCGTGGTGAGCCCAGGACCATTCCCCCCCACTTCCCCGAGCCCAGTTCGCCGTGGTTTGCCCGGCGCAACTCCGGCGAGGTCCCAGGGACCTTTCTTCATCTTCTTCCTTTGTCCAGGGTCCTCCGTGCAAAAGTGCAGGACCTGTTCGCGAAGTTTTGAAAGTTCTAGGGTTCTCTGCGTAAAAAGATTCTTAACCCTAGATTTGTTTTTCCCGATTCTTGTAAAATCGATTAAAAATCGTAGAAAAATCAGAAAAATACACAAAAATACTCTTTGGATTCGTGAGAGTCTAAACTACAATCTCTATTAGACATGTGTATGCTTTTGATGAACTGTTGTTGAATTAAAATTCAAACTATGAAAACCTAAAGTTGTGCACCATTTCAAATCCAGAGCTCCGCTGGGGTTGAGCTTTGGATATGTTGTGTATAGTGACCTTGGACAGCTTGTGTCCAAAGGGGAACTAAAAATACGCTTTGTAGCTCCAGTTATGAATTTAAATGCATTTCCTGTCTTTTTGCAGTACAGAAATTATTAAAAATAATATGTGCAGTGAAAAATCACCATTTTGCTCCTGAGAACTAAAAACTTGTTAGCACACATGTTAAAAATGAAAAACTTAATTTTTGCTCTGTTTAGGATGGAAAATAATTAAATATTTGTTTTTGTATAGAAAATTAATGAGGACTACCCAAGGGTTATTTTGAGCCACCACTTAGCCAGAACCCTCCTCATACTTATGCCTAGCTTTGGTAGGAAGATCTCCTGAAATGGATGAATTTTCAATTTATTATGCATTTATTTCACTTTCTGCAGCTGGCTGTTTGCACATTTTTAATAAATTATGTGTAGCTCGAAATTAGCTAAATTTTGGGGTGAGCTTAGCTCTTATACTCCAGTAGCTGTCATAAAGTTTATAGCTAAAAATGGTGAACAGAAATGGAGAAACAAAAATAGGAAGGAAACTAGTTGGAAATTGAATTATATAAATGAATAAACCTTTATGGTTAATTAGTTGGAATATAATGGATAGAATCTAAAATTCCAGAATAGCATCCAACTTTGTGAAGAAATAAATAAAATTCTTTTATATATGTACACAATCACCATCGAATTCAAATAAAAGCTTTCCACACATACACCATGCTTTTGTGAAGAAAATAAAAATATCTAAGTATGTCTAGGTGAATATGGCCTTCAAGGCCTTAGTCTTAGAGTCTAAAGGCAGCCGCCTTAAACTGTGCATATCATGTAGAAGGCGCTATTCCAGACGGCGACTACACCCTCATTCCCGCAGACGAGGAAGGAGCCCCGGAGCACGGTGCCGGTGCGGAAGTGACCAACCCGGAGGCTAACTCTCAATCCGAGCAGGAAGGCAAGCCCCGGAGCATGACCTAACTCTTACTAAATTATGCACTTTGAATTCTCTATGTTCGTGCATTTACGTTTCTAGGAGTTGATTGAAAACCATAGCTGCAGCAAATTCCTAGTACCTATGACTTGCAACACTAGTATGAAAGGGATCGATAGAGCATTGCTATAGGTCCGTTACAAGTCGAGTGATTTCCTGTCAATCGCGAGACATAGGAATTGTTTGTCTTTACTTATGTTGGAATCATAAGGATTGACGGGCGGGATGATAGATGTAGATCTCCCGTCCGTGTTTGATAATTGGTTAAGGTCGGAAGGTGTGGATGCTAAGTCAAGTTTTTGAACGTACCACATGCATGCCGGTATATGGGAGCCGGTAAGCCCGGTACCAGATTGAAGCAGCTAGGGCCGATAGCCATCTCTCCTTGGAAACTTTGTTTTCCCTTGCCGTACACTTGTGGGTGTATGCGTGATGCTGTGAGTGAAGCAGTAAACCTTCATCCTAAGGAAGTGGACCCGGCTCCGAATTGTGGATCGATGGGAAAGGTTGGGAAATGCTTGTACCTTTTATCGCAAGCAGAGTATCCGTGTGTGTTGGGTTTCCCCTGGCCAGGTAGCACAAATTCGGTTCGAACTGTCCGCTTCTCGCGGTTAATGAGACTGCTTGACCGCCATGCTACATCGAGTAATAAGTGGAATTTGAGATTATGAATTTGTTCTATGAATTAAATTGTATTGCTCCACTTGTATGCTTAGAAAGGATGCTAATCTAGAATGGATAAATTTACTAGAATGTGAAGCTAAAACTTGAAAGCAAGGACCTACTCTTAGTTGCTTTTTGGCAAACAAACCCACCAGCCAAAAGCCTCTCATTGTCTAGATGTCGGTGATGTAGTTTTCACCAGACGGGTAAGCCTTGCTGAGTATTAGTATACTCAGCCTTGCTTGTGGCAATATTTTACAGGTATACTCTTGGATGTGGATGCTATGTCTTGGCCTGCCCAGGTTCCACCTGGCTGGCACATCGAATGGGTCCCGTCCTCTGCCGAGGATCGGGAGGAGTAGCTTCGTGGCAGGCTTCATCACGGAGTTACTTGTTCCGTCGTTAGATTATTTACTTCCGCTGCAATGAAACTCTAATTTCAGTTGTCATGAACCTTTAAATTCCGCTGCAAGACTTGTGTACTCTGATTTTAATTTGAACCCGGTTGTAATAACTGTGATATCTATGTGTGTAATTTAATTTGTGGAATGTTGTAATCTCTGGAGCTCACCTTCGTGTGGGCGTGCCGCTGTTTCGATCGGGAAAAGTACGTGGTTTAATCGGGTTTAATCCGACGGCGCTCCAGCTTGTTCCGGATTAAGTGCCTGACTACGTGATTAGTGGTCCCGAGGTACTTAACTTGGAATAATTTGGGAGTGGTCCGCCACACTACCCCCCTTAAAAGGAATCTCGTCTCGAGATTCGATTAAGCTTAGAGACAAAGAGGGGAAAAAGAAATACCTCGGCTTATGAAAGAATGTCGGTGAAATTCCTCCTAAGGTAGTCCTCGGTTTCCCATGTGGCTTCATCTTCGGAATGATGACTCCACTGAATTTTGTACATTTTAACTCCCTTCCTTCGTGTTTGTCGCTCTTTCTCGTCGAGGATCTTAACAGGATACTCATCATAAGAGAGATCCGGTTCAACCGAGAGTTCCTCTTCAATAACCTCGGTCGGAACACGAAGACACCTCTTGAGTTGAGAAACATGAAACACATTGTGTACCGCTGAAAGTTTCTCGGGAAGCTTCACTTGATAGGCTACCGGCCCATATTGCTGAGTGATTTCGTACGGGCCGATATAACGAGGTGCAAGCTTGCCTTTTAGTCCGAATCTTTGCACACCCTTGGTCGGGGAGACCTTAAGATACACGTGATCACCAACTTCGAACTGAAGTGGCTTCCGCCGCTGATCAAAGTAACTCCTTTGTCGTGACTGGGCGGTCTTCAAATTTTCGCGAATGATCCTGACCTTTTCTTCTGCTTCCTTCACAAGGTCAGGGCCATAAGCGTATCTCTCGCCTGCTTGGGACCAACACAACGGGGTCCGACATCTTCTACCATACAAGGCTTCGAAAGGCGCCATTTTAAGACTCGCTTGAAAGCTGTTGTTATAGGAGAATTCGGCCAGAGATAAACACTTCTCCCAATTCTTCCCATAATGGATAGCACAAGCTCGAAGCATATCCTCAAGTATTTGATTTACCCTTTCCGTCTGCCCATCGGTCTGTGGGTGATATGCTGAACTACGGATCAGTTTGGTGCCTAGGGACATTTGTAATTGTTCCCAAAAGCGTGCTACGAACGGAGCACCACGATCTGAGATTATCGTCTTGGGTACCCCGTGTAGACAAACGATCCGCTCCAAATAAATCTCCGCGTACTTCTTGGCGTTATAAATGGTATTGACTGGAATAAAGTGTGCGGTCTTAGTAAGGCGATCCACAATCACCCAGATGGAGTCGTGGCCCTGAGGGGTCCTGGGAAGTCCAACAATAAAATCCATGCTCATATCTTCCCACTTCCAGGAGGGTATAGGTAGAGGTTGAAGCGTGCCTGTTACCTTCAAGTGGCTTGCCTTAACCCGCTGGCAGGTGTCACATTCCGACACATATGTGGCAATTTCTCGCTTCATTCGAGTCCACCAAAAGTTTTGCTTTAAGTCTTGGTACATTTTGGTGCTGCCGGGATGGATAGAAAATTTAGAGAGATGTGCCTCATCCATAATCTTCCTCCGGAGTTCCGTGTTTTTGGGCACCATGAGGCGGTGTCCAAACCACATCACTCCTTGTCCGTCTAACCGGAAACACTTGTACTTCTCTTTCACCTTCCCCTTAGACAATTTCCTTTTAAGAACTTTAATTCCCGCGTCATTTAATTGTGCCACAACAATCTGATCGTGCAAAGTTGGTTCCACTGCAATATGGCTGAAGTACCCGTGTGGAACAATCTCTAAATTGAGCTTTGCCATTTCATGACACAGGGCGTCAGCATAGGACTCCACGGAAAGACAATGACAATGAGCCTTGCGGCTTAGTGCATCTGCAACGACATTAGCCTTCCCGGGGTGATAATGTACACTAAGGTCATAGTCCTTTGCTAACTCCAACCATCTGCGCTGTCTCATGTTCAGATGTGCCTTAGTGAAGACATATTTGAGGCTCTTGTGGTCTGTGTATATGTTGCAGGGAACTCCCATCAAATAGTGTCTCCACATCTTGAGAGCATGAATAACTGCTGCTAACTCAAGATCATGTGTGGGGTAGTTTTGCTCATGAGGTCGAAGTGCTCGTGAAGCATAAGCAATGACTCGGTTCTCTTGCATGAGCACACAGCCAAGACCGGTGCCTGATGCATCGCAATAGACATCATAGGGCTTGGTGCAATCGGGCTGAGCCAAAACTGGGGCTGAAGTTAAATGTCTTCGCAAGGTGTGGAAAGCTTCATCACATTTGTCATTCCACTCAAATTTGGCTCCCTTCTTTAAAAGTTCGGTCATAGGCTTCGCAATCCGAGAGAAATCCGGAATAAAACGGCGGTAG
This sequence comes from Digitaria exilis, assembly GCA_015342445.1. Classification (NCBI taxonomy): domain Eukaryota; kingdom Viridiplantae; phylum Streptophyta; class Magnoliopsida; order Poales; family Poaceae; genus Digitaria; species Digitaria exilis. The sequence continues at coordinate 257,299 of JACEFO010000477.1, read as the reverse complement.
TAACCGGCTAAACCCAGAAAACTCCGAATCTCGTGTACAGAGGTAGGTGGTTGCCAATCTAGCACCTCTTGCACCTTGGTTGGATCCACGGATATACCATCCTTGGAAACCGTGTGACCTAAAAACTTCACGCTCTCCAACCAAAATTCACACTTGGAGAATTTGGCGTAGAGTTGGTGATCTCTCAGTCTTTGGAGAACAATGCGAAGGTGCTCAGCATGCTCTTCTTCATTCTTAGAATATAAAAGAATGTCGTCAATGAAAACCACCACAAACTTGTCTAGTTCAGACATGAAGACCGAATTCATGAGGTACATGAAATAGGCTGGGGCATTGGTGAGTCCAAAAGACATAACCAAGAATTCATAAAGTCCATAACGTGTGGAAAAGGCAGTCTTTGGAATATCACAAGGCCTGATTTTGATTTGGTGATAGCCAGAGCGAAGGTCAATCTTGGAGAACACTCTGGCGCCAGCTAACTGGTCAAACAAGATGTCGATACGGGGGAGCGGGTACTTGTTCTTAATGGTTACCGCATTGAGAGGCCGGTAATCAATACACAACCTCAAGGAATGGTCCTTCTTCTTAACAAAGATAGCGGGACATCCCCAAGGTGATACACTTGGACGAATGAAACCCTTATCTAGCAATTCTTGGAGTTGAATTTTTAATTCAGCCAATTCATTGGGCGGCATTCTATATGGTCTCTTTGATATAGGGGCTGTGCCAGGTTGAAGTTCAATCACAAATTCAATATCCCTATCCGGCGGCATCCCAGGTAAGTCATCCGGAAATACATCGGCATACTCACAAACCTCCGGAATGTCCTTGAGCTGGGTTTCGACCATGGTATAAGCACACGCATCGACGCAAGTCCTTTGTGGCAGATATAGCACACTCGGGCCATGCGTAGGCGAGTTTATCTCGACAACTCGTTCCGCAACATCTAGGATAATCTTGTGTTGAGTCATCCAATTGGCTCCTAACACAATGTCAATCCCTTCCATACCAAGCAGAATCAAATCAGTAGGAAATGTTTTACTTCCCAGCCTGATTGGAACCTTTCGTGTGACTTGGTTGGATGCAATTTTACCTCCCGCAGTTGATATCACATAGGATGATTTGGTATGGTACGACTTTAACCCGCATTTCACGTGAAATCTTGTGCTTATAAAACTATGTGTTGCCCCGGAATCAAACAATATCACAGCAGGTTGAGTGCAGATAGGGAAGGTACCAGTCATGTCTGGGGCTCCCTCGGGTAAGTCGGCCAAGGTGGTGTAGTTGAGCCGTCCTTGGCGAACTTGCACACGCTGCTGCTGCTGCTTGCCCTTGCCTTGTTGATTTCCCGAGCGTTGGTTTTGCTGCTTGTTCTGAGGGCAATCCTTGATGAAATGATCTTTACTCCCGCACTTGAAGCATTGATAGCCGGCTCCAGGGCGAGCTGGCTGCTGTGCATTTTGCCTTGGTGCCTGCTGCTGCTGCGGCGGTGGAGGGAAACGGGGAGCGTTAGGCTGTGGCGGCCTAGCAACCCAACCACCTCCCTGAGGTGCCCTGGACTGTCCCTGCGGTGCAGCCGGGGGTACCAGGCGGAACCTCTGGGGCTGCGCGCTTGACGGTCCAGCGGGAGTCTTCCTCTTCTTCTCCGCCTTGTGCACCACATTGGCGTCTTCTTGAGCAATGGCAAGGTTGACGAGATCACCGTACGTGGGAGTACGGGTAGTGGCCAACTGTGCCTTCAACTTAGTGTTAAGGCCACGTCGGAACCTCTCAAGCTTCTTTTCGTCGGAGTCCGCATGGTGACCCACGTAGGGGCACAGACCATTGAAGGCCTGAGCGTACTGCAGCACCGTGCGAGTACCCTGGGTCAGCGCCAGAAACTCATTCAACTTTCTTTCAACCAGACCGGCTGGAATGTGATGAGCTTTGAATGCGGCTTTGAACTCATCCCACTCAACTACGTGACCCTCCTGCTGCAGGGCCAGGTAGTTCTCCCACCACAGGAGAGCTGGGCCGCGGAGCTGCTGCGCCGCGAACACGACCTTGCGGTTGGAGGTGCAAGGCGTCGCCAGAATGGTGAACTTGGACTCGATAGCTCGAATCCAGGTGTCGGCTTCCAGAGGCTCATCGGCACGAGAGAAGATCGGCGGGTGCGTTGCCAGAAAATCCTCGTACCGGGCCACCTGAGGCTGAGGGGCCCGTTGTCCTCCCTGCTGCAGCATTTGCTGCTGCATCATCTGCTGCTGATGCTGCAGGTTCCGGAGAATCTCCGTTTGAGTGGCATACAGTTGCTGCCACGTAGGAGGTTGCTGCGGAGGAGGAGGTGGCGGTGGCTGTTGCTGCCCCTCTGGCCCCTGCTGGTTAGCATTGGAGCCACTAGCGTCGTGACCGCTGCGGGTGATTGCCATCTGCAGTAGGGACTTGTATTAGCCACATTTCATAAGCTTGCATAATAAATGACAAGATAGAATGTGACCACATATTGAAGTATACTGCGCAGAATGACACATCAGCACGTAGTTCGGGAGAAAAATCATATCTCCCAACAGGAAACACATCAAATGCTCCCATTCGGTCAGTAGCTCGAAAATTTTACGCTCTACAACTTTCATGTTGGGCTCAAATTCAAATTCGGACTGGAACGAAGCCGAAAAATTCAATCTTCAGCTCTCTGCAGTTGCTGTTTTTCAGCAGGCCGAGCTGTAGTGTTTTGGTCGCCATTTTTATTTCGCTTAATCAATAGGGTTGCAATTTGGTGATCATTTTGTTTGACAAATTCCAAACAACTTTGTAGTTCACATCACAGCCCAGAAATGAAAGGAAAACCCATCAATAATTAAAACAAGGCTAGCTGCAGAATGTTGTCAACGCAGCTATTGCAGCTTCATCAAGTCTTACATCACAATCACACCCTTAATTTTACATGCCACAAAAGATAACATGGGGAGCTCAACTCCATCTAGCCTATTACAACATGAAGCCAAAATCTAGGCCTAGCAGAGGAGTAAATTTGCTATCACCACTCTAAAAATCATCCAAATTGTTAGCGGTAGCCTCGCTGCCCATAGGAGAAGGTGGAGCTAGAAGGGGCGGCATGTCGTCCTCGGTGTCCATGTCGGAGTCTGGAGCCTCTCCTTCACCATCCACATCCCCTCCTTGCTGCTCAAGGAGGTGCTGAGCGTCGTGGGCAGCAAGCATGGCATTGGCATGCTCCAAGGTACCGTGTACCTCCTCAAGCTCATCTCTAGTCTGGGCTAACTCATTCTGAGTGTTGTTGTGTGCAATCTGAAGGTCATTGAGTTGCCTCTCTAGGTCAGCAATAATGGCATCTCTAGTAGTCACCTCAATGGACAAAGAGGTCCTCTCAACCCCTATGTCGCGGGCGCGAGCGGACATGTCCATGGCAACATTGAGCAACTCGCTCTGTGACCGTCCAAGAAGTGCCTGTAAACGGTGATACGCCCGCATCCACCTCATCATCAAGGCGGCTGCTGCGACGGGGCTCTCCGCCATCCTCAGAGGAGAACTAAGGTAACGCCTCATCCAGTGGGGGTCATCTGGCTGAGTCGGCGGAAACAATCCCAGTAACTGGTGCTCAACTAACTCCTGGTGCTGAGCCACAAAAGAGCTAATGCCATTCAAGGCAGCAAGCTCGCACGTCGTCTCCATGTGGTGCCCGTGCACTTCCACCGTCCAGGTGGGGGAGCTAGGACACGGCGGGTGGCGGTATACCACCAACCGCACACGGGAACGAACCACACCACGGTCTCGGATAATAGTCCTCTCGTACTGCGGCGGTGTCGGGTAGTCCAGTGCCTGTAGAACCGACCACAGGATGCTAGGGAATCCTTCCCATCCCAAGCAATCAGAGAAAGACACGTCGTTGGGGTAGCTAGCCAGGTCAGCGAGGGCGGCCATCTGAACCAAAAGAAAACGTGGCAAGGGTGAGAACCGGTTAGCGCCAAGGAATGAAAATAGGTTCTGTGTAGGGTAGTAAAAATTTCAAAACTCGAAATCTACCAGCTCAAAAATTCCCAAACTTGGCCAGATTATTGTTTAGGTAATTCCTAACAAGTTTCATGTTGGAGGTTTGAGCAGAAACTGTCGTTAAGATGGTGTAAAAATTAAATGTTTATCTCACTGTCCCCAGAAATTTCCAGCAGACAGGGGGTTACCATTTTTAGCATAACTCCAGTTTTACTGAACCATTTTCGTTGAGATTTCTCCAGCATATACTTCATAATATTTATGACAACTTTCATGTTGAACACTTTTTCATTTGACCAAGCTTTCAGTTTCGAAATAAGGGTGCAAGCAGATTGTTCTCGGCAGGGTGTTTGGGTTTGGATTTCAATTTCTTTGACGGCGGTTCGATTTGATCACGGGTTGAAATTCGATATTAAATCAGTGAGATGTAATGCATGAGCGGCCTATTCGTTCTCACCAACACACATGCCAATAACCTTTGGCTTACGAAGTTAGTGCCGGTGGCTAGGCAATATCCGTCTCTCCTTATATTAACTAGTCGAAATTCTCTAACCATTTCAACATACGGATCGCGGTTAGTGTACCTGCAGAAAATTCCATTCCAGAGCATGTATAACCAACCTTTCGTGCCAGCACTCACGAAAGCGTCTCCATTCATTACCACCCACTATAGAGGTGGCACCCGAACGTTTAACATTGAACGGGCAATGTTCATATGTCACCGAAGCAACATATTGACAGTTTCATACGCTATAAGAATAGCGTATTGACTTTGTGCCGCCATCATATTTGCATATGATGCCGTGGTACGCTACAGCAATCGCCGTACCTTGCGCCCACCATCCTATTCTAGTTTCATACGCCATCACAGCGTATTGACTATGTGCCGCCACTATATTTTCATATAGTGCCGTGGTACGTTACAACAATCGCCGTACCTTGCGCCCACCATTGCGGAAAGTAATGACAGAATAAAATGTGCTGGAAGTCAGTATAATATACTATTTGCCACCTACCATAACGTGATCCCTTAACCCACATAGGCTTCACGCTCTAGGTAACATCCTTAACGGTCATATAACAACCTTCCTTCGCAAAGTGCGTCGGAAGCACGAGTTGACAAGTTTTATTCAAAAATTGTTTATTTAAGGTCTGTTGCTTTCTCCGGGCTGCTGCTTCGGCTCTGATGCCAGCTGTGGCGGACCACTCCGAAATTATTCCAAGTTAAGTACCTTGGGACCACTAATCACGTAGTCAGGCACTTAATCCGGAATAAGCTGGAGCGCCGTCGGATTAAACCTGATTAAACCACGTACTTTACTCGATCGAAACAACAGCACGCCCACACGAAGGTGAGTCCCAGAGATTACAACATTCCACAAATTAAATTACACACATAGATGACATAGTTTTTACAAACCGAGTTCAAATTTCAAATCAGAGTACACAAGTCTTGCAGCGGAATTTAAAAGTTCATAACAACTGAAATTAGAGTGTCATTGCAGCGGAAGAATAACATCTAACGACGATACAAGTAACTCCGTGCTGAAGCCTGCCACGAAGCTACTCCTCCCGATCCTCGCCAGAGGACGGGACCCATACGATGTGCCAGCCAGGTGGAACCTGGGCAGGCCAAGTCATAGCATCGACATCCAAAGTTATACCTGTAAAATAATGCCACAAGCAAGGCTGAGTATACTAATACTCAGCAAGGCTTACCCGTCGGGTGAAAACTACATCACCGACATCTAGACAATGAGAGGCTTTTGGCTGGTGGGTTTGTTTGCCAAAAAGCAACTAAAGGTAGATCCTTGCTTTCAAATTTTAGCATCACATTCTAGTTAATTTAACCAATCTAGATTAGCATCCTCTCTAAGCATACAAGTGGTGCAATACAATTAATTCATAGAACAAGTTTATCCATCTCATAATTACACTTGTTACTCGATGTAGCATGGCCGTCAAGCAGTCTCATTTACCGCGAGAAGCGGACAGTTCGAACCGAATTTGTGCTACCTGGCCAGGGAAAACCCAACACACACGGATACTCTGCTTGCTATAAAAGGTACAAGCATTTCCCAACCTTTCCCATCGATCCACAATTCGGAACCGGGTCCATTTCCTTAGGATAAAGGTTTACTGCTTCACTCACAGTCTCACGCATATATCCACAAGTGTACGGCAGGGGAAAACAAAGTTTCCAAGGAGAGATGGCTATCGGCCCTAGCTGCTTCAATCTGGTACCGAGCTTACCGATCCCCATACATCGGCATGCATGTGGTACGTTCAAAAACTTGACAACGCATCCACACCTTCCGACCTTAATCAATTATCATACACGGACGGGAGATCTACATCTATCATCCCGCCCGTCAATCCTTATGATTCCAACATAAGTAAAGACAAGCAATTCCTATATCTCGCGAGTGACAGGAAATCACTCGACTTGTAACGAACCTATAGCAATGCTCTATCGATCCCTTCATACTAGTATTGCAAGACATAGGTACTAGGAAATTTGCAGCTACGGTATTCAATCAATGCCTTAAAACGTAAATGCACAAACATAGAGAATTCAAAGTGCATAATTTGGGAAATGTTAGGTTATGCTCCGGGGCTTGCCTTCTTGCTCGGACTGAGAGTTAGCCTCCGGGTTGTTCACCTCTTCACCGACACCGTGCTCCGGGGCTCCTTCCTCGTCTGCGGGGATGAGGGTGTAGTTGCCGTCCGGGATAGCGCCTTCTACATGATATGCATATTTTAAGGCGGCTGCCTATAAATGCTAAGACTAAGGCCTTGAAGGCCATATTCACCTAGACATGATTAGGCATTTCTATTCTCTTTACAAAAGTAAGGTGTAGGTGTAGATAAAGTTTTATTGTTTTCGATGGTGATTGTGTACATATATAAAAGAATTTTATTTATTTCTTTACAAGGTTAGGTGCTGTTCTGGAATTTCAGGTGCTAACCATTTCATTTTAACTAATTAACCCAAAAAGGTTTATCCTTTTATATAAATCAATTTCCATCTACATTCCTTCTCAATTTGTTTCTCCATTTCTGTTCATCATTTTTAGCTATAAACTTTATGGCCGCTATTGGAGTATAAGAGCTAAGCTCACTCCAAAATTTAGCTAATTCCGAGCTACACATAATTTATTAAAAATCTACAAACAGCTAGCTGCAGAAAATGAAATAAAATCATAATAAATTGAAAATTTATCCATTTCAGGAGATCTTCCTACCAAAGCTAGGCATAAGCATGAGGAGGGCTCTGGCCAAGTGGTGGCTCAAAATAACCCTTGGGTAGTCCTTAATAATTTTCCATCCAAAAACACACATGTACTTATTTGCCATCCTAAACAGAGCAAAAATTAAGTTTTACATTTTTAACATGTGTGCCAACAAGTTTTTAGTTCTCTGGAGCAAAATGGTAATTTTTCACTGCACAGATTAATTTTAATAATTTCTTCACTGCAAAAAGACAGAAAACCTATTTTAATTCATAACTGGAGCTACAGTTCATATTTTTAGGTTCCCTTTGGACACAAGCTGTCCAAAGCCACTATACACAACATATCCGAAGCTCAACCCTAGCGTAGCTCGGGATTTGAAATGGTGCACAACTTTAGATTTTCATAGTTTGAATTTTAATTCACATACAGTTCACCAAAAGCATATACATGTCTAATAGAGATTGTAGTTTAGACTCTCACGAATCCAAAGAGTATTTTTGTGTATTTTTCTGATTTTTGTACGATTTTTAATGCATTTTACAAGAATCGGGAAAATCAAACCTAGACTTAAGAATCTTTTTACGCAGAGAACCCTAGATCTTTCAAAACTTCGCGAACCAGTCCTGCACTTTTGCACAGAGGCCCCTAAACAAAGGCAGACGATGAAGAAAGGTCCCTGGGACCTCGCCGGAGTTGCGCCGGGCAAACCACGGCGAACTGGGCTCGGGGAAGTGGGGGGAAATGATCCTGGGCTCACCACGAGTCGTTTGGGGACGGTTTGGAGGCCGGGGGTTGTCGGAGTCGTGCCGGCGACGAGGAGGTGGCGGCGCGGCCGCCGCGGCTTCTACGCCGGCGACCTCGGAGTCGTTCGCGAGGGGGAAAGAGGTCCTAGAGCACCAGCAGAGCTTGGGGAAGCTAATGGCGTGCTCGAGGAAGCTCGGGGATGGCTCGGAGTAGGAGTTCGACGTGGGGGTGGTTCGACGGCCGGAAAACGCGATTTGGGGGAAATCGGAAATTCGAGCCGGAGGTGGGACAATCTCTCGGGGAAAGTTGGGGGTTTTGGAGCTGGTGGAGTGGACTAGCTCTGTGCGGGACGGATTTGGGAATGGTGGAGCGTGGGGGACGAATTTCGCGAAGAGCTCGGGTTCGGTTTGCGCGTCGCGAGGAGGAAGAAGACTGAGCGCGTGCGGGAGAGTGGGAATGGCCAAGTGCGCGAGTGAGAGGAGGGTTGGGAGTGCGCGGTATAGTGCTCGAGCACCCAAAGGAGCCACTGTTGAGCCTCGGGAGCGAGCGAGCGCGCTGCGCGGCGCGAGCAGGCCGCCATGAATGCGGAGCGAGCTCGGGCAGCGCGCGCTCGACTCGATGGGGCGAGGGATCGCTACAGCGACGTCGCGGGGATCCCCTACAGTGCGTTTGGCGCGTAGTGGGAGGAATCGCGGTCAGCGGCGCACTCCAGCGCGTTGCGCGCGCGCTCGCGACCGCGGCGGCGCGAGACCGCCATGATGGCGTCCGCGGCGCGAGGCAGAGCGAGGCGACGGCAGCGAAGCGACTGCACGGGCGTGGCCGGACAACGGCTAGGCGACAAGCGCCACCATCCGCCGCGCCCTGGCCGCGTCAGCGCCGCCTGCGCCGCTCGCCGGCTGCGTGGCGGCCGAGCTCTGGCCGGCGTCAGTGCGCGCCAGGGGCACTGTTCCTTGCCCGTGGAGCTCCGAGTTTGAATTCGAATTTTCTCCAAAAATTTGAACTGAACTTGAAAAAGTATAAAAATAAAAGTTGTAGTTTGGAAGATGGGACACAACTTTCTTTTTGGGATGAACTTGAAATTCGAAGTTTTTCAAGCTCAAATAACCCAAAAACAAAAAGGTTCCCAGAACGGTAATTTGAGTTTTTGAGGGAATAAACTGCAAAATTTTCAAAAGTTCCAAACAGTGACTAGGGTTTATTTGTGATGACAAACAACTTTTATTTTTGGAGATTTTTAAGTTTAGTACAAAAATCTCGAGTTTTCAGTTGGTGCCAAACAACCCCTGTTTTTTGGAGTTTAAATTTGAATTTTGATGAATTTTTGAATTTCACCCATAATTCCTTGTTCATTGATCTTAATTGCACTTTTAATATCTTTGACATCAAAAATGTCACAGACATCGCCTCGTGGTGCCCAAAAACACGGAACTCTGGAGGAAGATTATGGATGAGGCACATCTCTCTAAATTTTCTATCCATCCCGGCAGCACCAAAATGTACCAAGATTTGAAACAAAACTTTTGGTGGACTCGGATGAAGCGAGAAATTGCCACATATGTGTCGGAATGTGACACATGCCAGCGGGTCAAGGCTAGCCACTTGAAGGTAGCAGGCACGCTTCAACCTCTGCCTATTCCCTCGTGGAAGTGGGAAGATATAAGCATGGATTTTATTGTTGGACTTCCCAGAACCCCTCAGGGCCACGACTCCATCTGGGTAATTGTGGATCGCCTTACCAAAACCGCACATTTTATTCCGGTCAATACCATTTATACTGCTAAGAAGTACGCGGAAATTTATTTGGAGCGGATCGTTTGTCTACATGGGGTGCCCCAGACGATAATTTCAGATCGTGGTGCTCCGTTCGTAGCACGCTTTTGGGAACAATTACAAATATCCCTAGGCACCAAACTGATCCGTAGTTCAGCATATCACCCTCAGACCGATGGGCAGACGGAAAGGGTAAATCAAATACTTGAGGATATGCTTCGAGCCTGTGTTATCCATTATGGGAAGAATTGGGAGAAGTGTTTGTCTCTGGCCGAATTCTCCTATAATAACAGCTACCAAACGAGTCTTAAAATGGCACCTTTCGAAGCCTTGTATGGTAGAAGATGTCGGACCCCGTTGTGTTGGTCCCAGGCAGGTGAGAGATATACTTATGGCCCTGACCTTGTGAAAGAAGCAGAAGAAAAGGTTAGGATCATTCGGGAGAATTTGAAGACCGCCCAGTCACGGCAAAAGAGCTACTTTGATCAGCGGCGGAAGTCACTTCAGTTCGAAGTTGGTAATCACGTGTACCTTAAGGTCTCCCCGACCAAGGGTGTGCAAAGATTTGGACTCAAAGGAAAGCTTGCACCTCGTTATATCGGCCCGTATGAAATTACTCAACAATGTGGGCCGGTAGCCTATCAAGTAAAGCTTCCCGAGAAACTTTTAGCTGTACATAATGTATTCCATGTTTCTCAACTCAAGAGGTGTCTTCGTGTTCCGACCGAAGTTGTTGAACAAGAGGAACTCTCGGTTGAACCGGATCTCTCTTATGATGAGCATCCCGTTAAGATCCTCGACGAGAAAGAACGACAAACGCGAAGGAAGGGAGTTAAAATGTACAAAATTCAATGGAGTCATCACTCCGAAGATGAAGCCACGTGGGAAACCGAGGACTATCTTAGGAAAAATTTCCCCGACATCCTTTCATAAACTGAGGTATTTCTTTTCCCCTCTTTGTCCCTAAGTTTAATCGAATCACGGGAAGAGATTCCTTTTAAGAGGGGTAGGCTGTGACATCTCTGATGTCAAAAGGAGTAAAAAGTGCAATTAAAACCAAATGCAACAGGGATTTATGGTTGAAATTCAAAAATCCATCAAAAATTCAAATTTAAACTCCAAAAACAAGGGTTGTTTGGCACCAACCAAAAACTCGAGATTTTTGTACTAAACTTGAAAATCTCCAAAAATAAAAGTTGTTTGTCATCACAAATAAACCCTAGTCACTGTTTGGAACTTTTGAAAATTTTGCAGTTTAGCCCCTCGAAAACTCAAATTACCATTCTGGGCACCTTTTTGTTTTTGGGTTGTTTGAGCTTGAAAAACTTGGAATTTCAAGTTCATCCCAAAAAGAAAGTTGTGTCCCATCTTCCAAACTACAACTTTTAGTTTCATACTTTTTCAAGTGCAGTTCAAATGTTAGGAGAAAATTTCGAATTTGAAATGGAGCTCCACGGGCAAGCTACAGTGCCCTGGCGTGCGCTGGCGCCGGCCGGAGCTCGGCCGCCACGTGGCCGGCGAGCGGCGCAGGCGGCGCTGAGCTGGCCAAGCCACGGCGGACGCTGGCGCTTGTCGCCTAGCTGTTGTCCGGCCACTCCCGAGCCGTCACTTCGCCGCCGTCGCCTCGCCTCGCCTCGCGCCACGGACGCCATCATGCGGTCGCGCGCCGCCGCGGTCGCGCGCGCGCTCGCGTCGCGCTGAGCGCCCTGCAGGCCGTGATTCTCCTCCCACTACGCGCCAACACGCCCTGTAGACGATCCCATAGCAGCACGCAACGATCCCCCTCGCCGACCGAGCCGTTCGCGCTCAGACCGAGCTCTCAGAGCATCAATGGCGCGTCGCGTCGGCCTTAACTCCGCTCGCGCGCTCCCGAGGCCGCACTGTGCCACTCTCGCGTGCCCAAGCACTCCACCGCGCACTCCCAACCCTCCACTCACTCGCGCACTTGGCCATTTCCACATCCCCGCGCGCGCTCGGTCTTCTTCCTCCTCGCGCCGCGCGAACCAACCCGAGCTTCTCCGAGAAATTCCCCGTCCACGCTCCACCATTCCCAAATTCGCCCCGCACGGAGCTAGCCCACTACACTAGCTCCATTTCCCCCCACTTTCCCCAAGCTATTATCCCACCTCCGGCGCGAATTTGAGATTTCCCCCAAATCCCGAATTCCGGCCACCGGAGCACCCCCACGTCGAGCCCCTACTCCGAGCCGTCCCCGAGGTTCCCCGAGCACGCCATTGGCTTCCTCGAGCTCTACTGGTGCTCTAGGACCCCTCGAACCTCCACGAACGACCCCGAACTCACCGGCGTAGAAGCCGCGGCGGCCGCGCCGCCACCTCCTCGTCGCCGGCGCAACTCCGACCACCCCCGGCCTCCAAACCGTCCCCAAACGACTCGTGGTGAGCCTAGGACCCTTTTCCCCCACTTCCCCGAGCCTAGTTGAAAGGTCTTTAGGATGCCTAGAGGGGGGGTGAATAGGCTCCGATCGAAATCTGAAACAATTCTCAACTCACAAAATCAGTTCAGGCCGGAAATTCCGGTGCCTGGCCGGAAATTCCGAACACGGAATTTCCGGTCAACTCAGGAATTTCCGACAGCAAGGTGGAGTTGCTCGAGATTCAAAATTCAAAGCCTAGATAAAGATTCTACTTGAATAGAAACCTTGCAAATATATTTAGCTATCCACTTGAGCTTTTCACCATATCGTTTGCGTAGGGGACATGTATTATATCTCTTTTGATTTTTCTTCGTGTAAGCCCTGCAAATACTCAATGGAAACATGAAACCTCCAAATTGTGATTGTTATCATCACCAAAACCAACTAGGGGGCCATATGCACTTTCACTAGTTCGCCGTCGTTTGGCCGGCGCAACTCCGGCGAGGTCCCAAGGACCTTTCTTCATCGTCTTCCTTTGTCTAGGGGTCTCTGTGCAAAAGTTCAGGACTTGTTCGCGAAGTTTTGAAAGTTCTAGGGTTCTCTGCGTAAAAAGATTCTTAAGCCTAGGATTGATTTTTCCCGAATCTTGTAAAATCCGTTAAAAATCGTACAAAAATCAGAAAAATGCACAAAAATACTCTCTAGATTCGTGAGAGTCTAAACTACAATCTCTATTAGACATGTTTATGCTTTTGATGAACTGTTTTTGAACTAAAATTCAAACTATGAAAATTGAAAGTTGTGCACCATTTCAAATCCAGAGCTCCGCTAGGGTTGAGCTTTGGATATGTTGTTTTTAGTGACCTTGGACAGCTTGTGCCCAAAGGGGACCTAAAAATGTGAACTGTAGCTCCAGTTATGAATTAAAATGTATTTCCTGTCTTTTTGCTGTGCAGAAATCATTAAAAATAATCTGTGCAGTGAAAAATCACCATTTTGCTCCAGAGGACTAAAAACTTGTTAGCTCACATGTTAAAAATGAAAAACTTAATTTTTGCTCTGTTTAGGATGGCAAATAATTAAATATGTGTTTTTGGATAGGAATTTATTGAGGTTTAACCAAGGGTTATTTTGAGCCACCACTTGGCCAGAGCCCTCCTCATACTTATGCCTAGCTTTGGTAGGAAGATCTCTTGAAATGGATGAATTTTCAATTTATTATGAATTTGTTTCACTTCCTGCAGTTAGCTGTTTGCATATTTTTAATAAATTGTGTGTAGCTCAAAATTGGCTAAATTTTGGAGTGAGCTTAGCTCTTATACTCCAGTAGCTGTCATAAAGTTTATAGCTAAAAATGATGAACAGAAATGGAGAAACAAAAATGGGATGGAATCTAGGTGAAAATTGATTTATATAAAAGAATAAACCTTTTTGGTTAATTAGTTAAAATAAAATGCTTAGAATCTGAAATTCCAGAGCAGCACCCAAATTTGTGAAGTAGTAAATAGAATTCTTTTATATATGTACACAATCACCATCGAAATCAAATAAAACTTTTCCCACCCCTACACCCTGTTTTTGTGAAGAAAATAGTGATGTCTAAGCATGTCTAGGTGAATATGGCCTTCAAAGGCCTTAGTCTTAGAATCTATAGGCAGCCGCCTTAAAAATATGCATCTCATGTAGACGGCGCTATCCCGGACGGCAACTACACCCTCATCCCCGCAGACGAGGAAGGAGTCCCGGAGCACGGTGCCGGTGAAGAAGTGACCAACCCGGAGGCTAACCCCCAGTCCGAGCAAGAAGGCAAGCCCCGGAGCATAACCTAACCTTTACCAATTATGCACTTTGAATTCTCTATGTTCGTGCATTTACGTTTTTAGGAGTTGATTGGATACCGTAGCTGCAAACTTCCTAGTACCTATGACTTGCAATACTAGTATGAAAGGGATCGATAGAGCATTGCTATAGGTCCGTTACAAGTCGAGTGATTTCCTGTCACTCGCGAGACATAGGAATTGCTTGTCTTTACTTATGTTGGAATCATAAGGATTGACGGGCGGGATGATAGATGTAGATCTCCCGTCCGTGTATGATAATTGATTAAGGTCGGAAGGTGTGGATGAGTGTGTCAAGTTTTTGAACGTACCACATGCATGCCGATGTATGGGGATCGGTAAGCCCGGTACCAGATTGAAGCAGCTAGGGCCGATAGCCATCTCTCCTTGGAAACTTTGTTTTCCCCAGCCGTACACTTGTGGATATATGCGTGAGACTGTGAGTGAAGCAGTAAACCTTTATCCTAAGGAAATGGACCCGGTTCCGAATTGTGGATCGATGGGAAAGGTTGGGAAATGCTTGTACCTTTTATAGCAAGCAGAGTATCCGTGTGTGTTGGGTTTCCCCTGGCCAGGTAGCAGAAATTCGGTTCGAACTGTCCGCTTCTCGCGGTTAATGAGACTGCTTGACCGCCATGCTACATCGAGTAACAAGTGGAATTATGAGATTATGAACTTGTTCCCTGAATTAATTTGTATTGCACCACTTGTATGCTTAGAAAGGATGCTAATCTAGAATGGTTAAGTTACTAGAATATGATGCTAAAACTTGAAAGCAAGGATCTACCTTTAGTTGCTTTTTGGCAAACAAACCCACCAGCCAAAAGCCTCTCATTGTCTAGATGTCGGTGATGTAGTTTTCACCCGACGGGTAAGCCTTGCTGAGTATTAGTATACTCAGCCTTGCTTGTGGCATTGATTACAGGTATACCTTTGGATGTCGGTGCTTTGACTTGGCCTGCCCAGGTTCCACCTAGCTGGCACATCGAATGGGTCCCGTCCTCTGCCGAGGATCGGGAGGAGTAGCTTCGTGGCAGGCTTCAGCACGGAGTTAGTTGTATCGTCGTTAGATTGTTATCTTCCGCTGCCATGAACTTTTAAAATTCCGCTGTAATAAAACTTTTATTTCCGCTGCAAGACTTGTACTCTGATTTTAAATTTGAACTCGGTTTGTAATAACTTGTGATACCTATGTGTGTAAGTTAATTTGTGGAATGTTGTAATCTCTAGAACTCACCTTCGTGTGGGCGCGCTGTTGTTTCGATCGAGAAAAGTACGTGGTTTAATCGGGTTTAATCCGACGGCGCTCCAGCTTATTCCGGATTAAGTGCCTGACTACGTGATTAGTGGTCCCAGGGTACTTAACTTGGAATAATTTCGGAGTGGTCCGCCACAGCTGGCATCAGAGCCGAAGCAGCGCACCGGAGAGAGCAACAGACCTTTAATAAACAATTTTTGGAATAAAACTTGCCAACTCGTGCTTCCGACGCATTTTGCGAAGGAAGGTTATTATAGGACCGCTAAGGATGTTACCTAGAGCGTGAAGCCTATGTGGGTTAAGGGATCACGATATGATAGGTGGCAAATAGTATATTATACTAACTTCCAGCACATTTCATTCTGTCATTTACTTTACGCAATGGTGGGCGCAAGGTACGGCGATTGCTGTAACGTACCATGGCACTATATGAAAATATAGTGGCGGCACATAGTCAATACGCTGTGATGGCGTATGAAAATAGAATAGCATGGTGGGCGCAAGGTACGGCGATTGCTGTAGCGTACCACGGCATCATATGCAAATATGATGGCGGCACAAAGTCAATACGCTATTCCAATAGCGTATGAAACCGTCAATATGTTGCTTTGGTGACATATGAACATTGCCCGTTCAATGTTAAACGTTCGGGTGCCACCTCTATAGTGGGTGGTAATGAATGGAGACGCTTTCGTGAGTGCTGGCACGAAAGGTTGATTATACATGCTCTGGAATGAAGTTTTCTGCAGGTACACTAACCGCGAATCCGTATGTTGAGACGGTTAGAAAAGTTCGGCTAGATAATATAGGGAGAGACGGATATTGCCTAGCCACCGGCACTAACTTCGTAAGCCAAAAGTTATTGGCATGTGTGTTGGCGAGAACGAATAGGCCGCTCATGCATTGCATCTCACTGAATTAATATCAAATTTAACCCTTGACCAAATCGACCCGCCGTCAAAGAAATTGAAATCACAACCCTATATCCTGCTGGGAACAATCTGTTTGCACCCTTAATTCGAAATTGAAAACGTTGTCAAATGAAAAAGTGTTCAACATGAAAGTTGTCATAAATATTATAAAGTATATGCTGAAGAAATTTCAACGAAAATGGTTCAGTAAAACTGGAGTTATGCTAAAAATGGTAACCCCCTGTCTGCTGGAAATTCCTGGGGACAGTGAGATAGAAATTGAATTTTTACACCATCTTAACGACAGTTGCTGCTCAAACCTTCAATACGGAACTTGTTAGGAATTACTTAAACAATGTTCTGGCCAAATTTGGGAATTTTTGAGCTGGTAGATTTCGAGTTTTGTAATTTTTACCACCTTGCACAGAATCTGTTTCTGTCTTTGGCGCTAACCGGTTCTCACCCTTGCCCCTTTTTCTTTTGGTTCAGATGGACGCCCTCGCTGACCTGGCTAGCTACCCCAACGACGTGTCTTTCTCTGATTGCTTGGGATGGGAAGGATTCCCTAGCATCCTGTGGTCGGTTCTACAGGCACTGGACTACCCGACACCGCCGCAGTATGAGAGGACTATTATTCGAGATCGAGGTGTGGTTCGTTCCCGTGTGCGGTTGGTGGTATACCGTCACCCGCCGTGTCCTAGCTCTCCCACCTGGAAGGTGGAAGTGCACGGGCACCACATGGAGACGACGTGCGAGCTAGCTGCCTTGAATGGCATTAGCTCTTTTGTGACTCAGAACCAGGAGTTGGTTGAGCATCAGTTGCTTGGGTTATTCCCACCGACTCAGCCGGATGATCCCCACTGGATGAGGCGTTACCTTAGTTCTCCTCTGAGGATGGCAGAGAACCCCGTCGCCGCTGCCGCCTTGATGATGAGGTGGATGCGGGCGTATCACCGTTTGCAGGCACTTCTTGGACGGTCGCAGAGCGAGTTGCTCAACGTTGCCATGGACATGTCCGCTCGCGCCCGTGACATAGGAGTTGAGAGGACCTCCTTGTCCATTGAGGTGACCACCAGAGATGCCATGATTGCTGACTTGGAGAGGCAATTGAATGACCTCCAGATTGCACACAACAACACCCAGAATGAGTTAGCACAAACTAGAGATGAGCTTGAGGAGGTACATGGTACCTTGGAGCATGCCAATGCTATGCTTGCTGCCCATGACGCTCAGCACCTTCTTGACCAGCAAGGAGGGGATGTGGATGGTGAAGGAGAGGCCCCCGATTCCGACATGGACACCGAGGACGACATGCCGCCCCTTCCAGCTCCACCTTCTCCTATGGGCAGCGAGGCTACCGCTAACAACTTGGATGATTTTTAGAGTGGTAGCAGCAAGTACTCCTCCGCTAGGCCTAGATTTTGGCTTTATGTTGTAATAGGCTAGATGGAGTTGAGCTTCTCCTTTTATCTTTTGGTGGCAATGTAACTTAATGGTGGTTGTGATGTAAAACTTGATGAAGTGTTTTAGCTGTGTTGAAAACATTCTGCAGCTGACCTTGTTTTAATTATTGATGGGTTTTCCTTTCATTTCTGGGCTGTGATGTGAACTACAAAGTTGTTTGGAAATTGTCAAACAAAATGATCACCAAATTGCAACCCCATTGGTTAAGCGAAATAAAAATGACAACCCAAACACTATAGCTCGGCCTGCTGAAAAACAGCAAATGCAGAGAGCTAAAGATTGAATTTTTCGGCTTAGTTCCAGTCCGAATTTGATTTTGAGCCCAACATGAAAGTTGTATAGCATGAAATTTTTGAGCTACTGACCAAATGGGAGCATTTGACTTGTTTCCTGTTGGGAGATATAATTTTTCTTCCGAACTGCGTGCTGATGTGTCATTCTGCGCAGTATACTTCAATATGTTGTCACATTCTATCTTGTCATTTATTATGCAAGCTTATGAAATGTGGCTAATACAAGTCCCTACTGCAGATGGCAATCACCCGCAGCGGTCATGATGCTAGTGGCTCCAACGCTAACCAGCAGGGGCCAGAGGGGCAGCAACAGCCACCGCCACCTCCTCCACCGCAGCAACCTCCGACGTGGCAGCAGCTGTATGCCACGCAAACGGAGATTCTTCGGAACCTGCAGCATCAGCAGCAGATGATGCAGCAGCAGATGCTTCAGCAGGGAGGTCAACGGGCCCCTCAGCCTCAGGTGGCTAGATACGAGGATTTTCTGGCAACGCATCCGCCGATCTTCTCTCGAGCTGATGAGCCCTTGGAGGCCGACACCTGGATTCGAGCCATCGAGTCCAAGTTCACCATTCTGGCGACGCCTTGCACCTCCAACCGCAAGGTCGTGTTCGCGGCGCAGCAGCTCCGCGGCCCAGCTCTCCTTTGGTGGGAGAACTACCTGGCCCTGCAGCAGGAGGGTCATGTAGTTGAGTGGGATGAGTTCAAGGCTGCATTCAAGGCTCATCACATTCCGGCCGGTCTGGTAGAAAGGAAGCTGAACGAGTTTTTGGCGCTGACCCAGGGTACCCGCACGGTACTGCAGTACGCCCAGGCCTTCAATGGTCTGTGCCCTTACGCGGGTCATCATGTTGACTCGGACGAGAAGAAGCTAGAGAGGTTCCGACGTGGCCTGAACACCAAGTTGAAGGCACAGTTGGCCACCACCCGTGCTGCCACGTACGGCGATCTCGTGAACCTTGCTATCGCCCAGGAAGACGCCAATATGGTGCACAAGGCTGAGAAGAAGAGGAAGACTCCCGCTGGACCGTCAAGCTCGCAGCCACAGAGGTTCCGCCTGGTTTCCCCGGCTGCACCACAGGGACAGTCCAGGGCACCTCAGGGAGGTGGATGGGTTGCTAGGCCGCCACAGCCTAACGCGCCCCGTTTCCCTCCACCGCAACAGCAGCAGGCACCAAGGCAAAATGCACAGCAGCCAGCTCGCCCTGGAGCCGGCTATCAGTGCTTCAAGTGTGGAAGCAAAGATCATTTTATCAAGGATTGCCCGCAGAACAAGCAGCAAAACCAACGCCCGGGGAATCAGCAAGGCAAGGGCAAGCAGCAGCAGCGTGTGCAGGTTCGACAGGGACGGCTCAACTACACCACCTTGGCCGACTTACCCGAGGGAGCCCCAGACATGACTGGTACCTTCCCTATCTGCACTCAACCTGCTGTGATATTGTTTGATTCCGGGGCAACACATAGTTTTATAAGCACAAGATTTCATGTGAAATGCGGGTTAAAATCGTACCATATCAAATCATCTTATGTGATATCGACTGCGGGAGGTAAAATTGCATCCAACCAAGTCACCCGAAAAGTTCCAATCAGGTTGGGGAGTAAAACATTTCCTACTGATTTGATTCTGCTTGGTATGGAAGGGATTGACATCGTGTTAGGAGCCAATTGGATGACTCAACATAAGGTTGTCCTAGATGTTGCGGAACGAGTTGTTGAAATAAACTCGCCTACGCATGGCCCGAGTGTGCTATATCTGCCACAACGGACTTGCGTCGATACGCGTGCTTATACCATGGTCGAAACCCAACTAAAGGACATTCCGGTGGTATGTGAGTATGCCGATGTATTTCCGGATGACTTACCGGGATGCCGCCGGATAGGGACATTGAATTTGTGATTGAACTGCAACCCGGCACAGCGCCTATATCAAAGAGACCATATAGAATGCCGCCCAATGAGTTGGCCGAATTAAAAATTCAACTCCAAGAATTGCTAGATAAAGGTTTCATTCGTCCAAGTGTATCACCTTGGGGATGTCCCGCTATCTTTGTGAAGAAGAAGGACCATTCCTTGAGGTTGTGTATTGATTACCGGCCTCTCAATGCGGTAACTATTAAGAACAAGTATCCGCTTCCCCGTATTGACATCTTGTTTGACCAACTAGCTGGCGCCAGAGTGTTCTCCAAGATTGACCTTCGCTCTGGCTATCACCAAATCAAAATCAGGCCTGGTGACATTCCAAAGACTGCCTTTTCCACACGTTACGGGCTTTATGAATTCTTGGTTATGTCTTTTGGACTCACCAATGCCCCAGCCTACTTCATGTACCTCATGAATTCGGTTTTCATGTCTGAACTAGACAAGTTTGTGGTGGTCTTCATTGACGACATTCTTGTATATTCCAAGAATGAGGAAGAGCACGCTGAGCACCTTCGCATTGTTCTTCAAAGGCTGAGAGATCACCAGCTCTACGCCAAGTTCTCCAAGTGTGAATTCTGGTTGGAGAGCGTGAAGTTTTTAGGTCACACGGTTTCCAAGGATGGTATATCCGTGGATCCAACCAAAGTGCAAGAGGTGCTAGATTGGCAACCACCTACCTCTGTCCACGAGATTCGGAGTTTTC
Source organism: Digitaria exilis (assembly GCA_015342445.1). Lineage (NCBI taxonomy): Eukaryota > Viridiplantae > Streptophyta > Magnoliopsida > Poales > Poaceae > Digitaria > Digitaria exilis. Next base: position 236,801 of record JACEFO010000477.1, on the reverse strand, counting down.
TGGGTTTAGCCGGTTATTACCGCCGTTTTATTCCAGACTTCTCTCGGATTGCAAAGCCCATGACCGAACTCTTAAAGAAGGGAGTCAAATTTGAGTGGAATGATAAATGTGATGAAGCTTTCCACACATTGCGAAGACATTTAACTTCAGCCCCAGTTTTAGCTCAGCCCGATTGCACCAAGCCCTATGACGTCTACTGCGATGCATCAGGCACCGGTCTTGGTTGTGTTCTCATGCAAGAGAACCGAGTCATTGCTTATGCTTCTCGAGCACTTCGGCCTCATGAGCAAAACTACCCCACGCATGATCTTGAGTTAGCAGCGGTTATTCATGCTCTCAAGATGTGGAGACACTACTTGATGGGTGTTCCCTGCAACATATACACAGACCACAAGAGCCTCAAATATGTCTTCACTCAGGCACATCTGAACATGAGACAGCGAAGATGGTTGGAGTTAGCAAAGGACTATGACCTTAGTGTGCATTATCGCCCCGGGAAGGCTAATGTAGTGGCGGATGCACTAAGCCGCAAGGCTCATTGTCGTTGTCTTTCCGTGGAGTCCTACGCTGACACCCTGTGTCATGAAATGGCAAAGCTCAATTTGGAGATTGTTCCACACGGGTACTTCAACCATATTGCAGTGGAACCAACCTTGCACGATCAGATTATTGTAGCCCAATTAAATGACGTGGGCATTAAAGTTCTTAAAAGGAAATTGTCTAAGGAGAAGGTGAAAGAGAAGTACAAGTGTTTCCGGGTAGATGGGCAGGGAGTAATGTGGTTTGGACATCGCCTCGTGGTGCCCAAAAACACGGAACTCCGGAGGAAGATTATGGATGAGGCACATCTCTCTAAATTTTCTATCCATCCCGGCAGCACCAAAATGTACCAAGATTTGAAACAAAACTTTTGGTGGACTCGCATGAAGCGAGAAATTGCCACATATGTGTCGGAATGTGACACATGCCAGCGGGTCAAGGCTAGCCACTTGAAGGTAGCAGGCACGCTTCAACCTCTGCCTATTCCCTCGTGGAAGTGGGAAGATATAAGCATGGATTTTATTGTTGGACTTCCCAGAACCCCTCAGGGCCACGACTCCATCTGGGTAATTGTGGATCGCCTTACCAAAACCGCACATTTTATTCCGGTCAATACCATTTATACTGCTAAGAAGTACGCGGAAATTTATTTGGAGCGGATCGTTTGTCTACATGGGGTGCCCCAGACGATAATTTCAGATCGTGGTGCTCCGTTCGTAGCACGCTTTTGGGAACAATTACAAATATCCCTAGGCACCAAACTGATCCGTAGTTCAGCATATCACCCTCAGACCGATGGGCAGACGGAAAGGGTAAATCAAATACTTGAGGATATGCTTCGAGCCTGTGTTATCCATTATGGGAAGAATTGGGAGAAGTGTTTGTCTCTGGCCGAATTCTCCTATAATAACAGCTACCAAACGAGTCTTAAAATGGCACCTTTCGAAGCCTTGTATGGTAGAAGATGTCGGACCCCGTTGTGTTGGTCCCAGGCAGGCGAGAGATATACTTATGGCCCTGACCTTGTGAAAGAAGCAGAAGAAAAGGTTAGGATCATTCGGGAGAATTTGAAGACCGCCCAGTCACGGCAAAAGAGCTACTTTGATCAGCGGCGGAAGCCACTTCAGTTCGAAGTTGGTAATCACGTGTACCTTAAGGTCTCCCCGACCAAGGGTGTGCAAAGATTTGGACTCAAAGGAAAGCTTGCACCTCGTTATATCGGCCCGTATGAAATTACTCAACAATGTGGGCCGGTAGCCTATCAAGTAAAGCTTCCCGAGAAACTTTCAGCTGTACATAATGTATTCCATGTTTCTCAACTCAAGAGGTGTCTTCGTGTTCCGACCGAAGTTGTTGAACAAGAGGAACTCTCGGTTGAACCGGATCTCTCTTATGATGAGCATCCCGTTAAGATCCTCGACGAGAAAGAACGACAAACGCGAAGGAAGGGAGTTAAAATGTACAAAATTCAGTGGAGTCATCACTCCGAAGATGAAGCCACGTGGGAAACCGAGGACTATCTTAGGAAAAATTTCCCCGACATCCTTTCATAAACTGAGGTATTTCTTTTCCCCTCTTTGTCCCTAAGTTTAATCGAATCTCGGGACGAGATTCCTTTTAAGGGGGGTAGGCTGTGACATCTCTGATGTCAAAAGGAGTAAAAAGTGCAATTAAAACCAAATGCAACAGGGATTTATGGTTGAAATTCAAAAATCCATCAAAAATTCAAATTTAAACTCCAAAAACAAGGGTTGTTTGGCACCAACCAAAAACTCGAGATTTTTGTACTAAACTTGAAAATATCCAAAAATAAAAGTTGTTTGTCATCACAAATAAACCCTAGTCACTGTTTGGAACTTTTGAAAATTTTGCAGTTTAGCCCCTCGAAAACTCAAATTACCGTTCTGGGCACCTTTTTTTTTTTGGGTTGTTTGAGCTTGAAAAACTTGGAATTTCAAGTTCATCCCAAAAAGAAAGTTGTGTCCCATCTTCCAAACTACAACTTTTATTTTCACACTTTTTCAAGTTCAGTTCAAATTTTTGGAGAAAATTTCGAATTTGAAACGGAGCTCCACTGGCAAGCTACAGTGCCCTGGCGCGCGCTGGCGCCGGCCGGAGCTCGGCCGCCATGTGGCCGGCGAGCGGTGCAGGCGGCGCTGAGCTGGCCAAGCCGCGGCGGACGCTGGCGCTTGTCGCCTAGCTGTTGTCCGGCCACTCCCGAGCCGTCACTTCGCCGCCGTCGCCTCGCCTCGCCTCGCGCCGTGGACGCCATCATGCGGTCGCGCGCCGCCGCGGTCGCGCGCGCGCTCGCGTCGCGCTGAGCGCCCTGCAGGCCGCGATTCTCCTCCCACTACGCGCCAACACGCCCTGTAGACGATCCCATAGCAGCACGCAACGATCCCCCTCGCCGACCGAGCCGTTCGCGCTCAGACCGAGCTCTCAGAGCATCAATGGCGCGTCGCGTCGGCCTTAACTCCGCTCGCGCGCTCCCGAGGCCGCACTGTGCCACTCTCGCGTGCCCAAGCACTCCACCGCGCACTCCCAACCCTCCACTCACTCGCGCACTTGGCCATTTCCACATCCCCGCGCGCGCTTGGTCTTCTTCCTCCTCGCGCCGCGCGAACCAACCCGAGCTTCTCCGAGAAATTCCCCGTCCACGCTCCACCATTCCCAAATTCGCCCCGCACGGAGCTAGCCCACTACACTAGCTCCATTTCCCCCCACTTTCCCCAAGCTATTATCCCACCTCCGGCGCGAATTTGAGATTTCCCCCAAATCCCGAATTCCGGCCACCAGAGCACCCCCACGTCGAGCCCCTACTCCGAGCCGTCCCCGAGGTTCCCCGAGCACGCCATTGGCTTCCTCGAGCTCCACTGGTGCTCTAGGACCCCTCGAACCTCCGCGAACGACCCCGAGCTCACCGGCGTAGAAGCCGCGGCGGCCGCGCCACCACCTCCTCGTCGCCGGCGCAACTCCGACCACCCCCGGCCTCCAAACCGTCCCCAAACGACTCGTGGTGAGCCCAGGACCCTTTTCCCCCACTTCCCCGAGCCTAGTTCGCCGTCGTTTGGCCGGCGCAACTCCGGCGAGGTCCCAGGGACCTTTCTTCATCGTCTTCCTTTGTCTAGGGGTCTCTGTGCAAAAGTTCAGGACTTGTTCGCGAAGTTTTGAAAGTTCTAGGGTTCTCTGCGTAAAAAGATTCTTAAGCCTAGGATTGATTTTTCCCGAATCTTGTAAAATCCGTTAAAAATCGTACAAAAATCAGAAAAATGCACAAAAATACTCTCTAGATTCGTGAGAGTCTAAACTACAATCTCTATTAGACACGTTTATGCTTTTGATGAACTGTTTTTGAATTAAAATTCAAACTATGAAAATTGAAAGTTGTGCACCATTTCAAATCCAGAGCTCCGCTAGGGTTGAGTTTTAGATATGTTGTTTGCAGTGACCTTGGACAGCTTGTGCCCAAAGGGGACCTAAAAATGTGAACTGTAGCTCCAGTTATGAATTAAAATGTATTTCCTGTCTTTTTGCTGTGCAGAAATCATTAAAAATAATCTGTGCAGTGAAAAATCACCATTTTGCTCCAGAGGACTAAAAACTTGTTAGCACACATGTTAAAAATGAAAAACTTAATTTTTGCTCTGTTTAGGATGGCAAATAATTAAATATGTGTTTTTGGATAGGAATTTATTGAGGTTTTACCAAGGGTTATTTTGAGCCACCACTTGGCCAGAGCCCTCCTCATACTTATGCCTAGCTTTGGTAGGAAGATCTCTTGAAATGGATGAATTTTCAATTTATTATGAATTTGTTTCACTTCCTGCAGTTAGCTGTTTGCATATTTTTAATAAATTGTGTGTAGCTCAAAATTGGCTAAATTTTGGAGTGAGCTTAGCTCTTATACTCCAGTAGCTGTCATAAAGTTTATAGCTAAAAATGATGAACAGAAATGGAGAAACAAAAATGGGATGGAATCTAGGTGAAAATTGATTTATATAAAAGAATAAACCTTTTTGGTTAATTAGTTAAAATAAAATGCTTAGAATCTGAAATTCCAGAGCAGCACCCAAATTTGTGAAGTAGTAAATAGAATTCTTTTATATATGTACCCAATCACCATCGAAATCAAATAAAACTTTTCCCACCCCTACACCCTCTTTTTGTGAAGAAAATAGTGATGTCTAAGCATGTCTAGGTGAATATGGCCTTCAAAGGCCTTAGTCTTAGAATCTATAGGCAGCCGCCTTAAAAATATGCATCTCATGTAGAAGGCGCTATCCCAGACGGCAACTACACCCTCATCCCCGCAGACGAGGAAGGAGTCCCGGAGCACGGTGCCGGTGAAGAAGTGACCAACCCGGAGGCTAACCCCCAGTCCGAGCAAGAAGGCAAGCCCCGGAGCATAACCTAACCTTTACCAATTATGCACTTTGAATTCTCTATGTTCGTGCATTTACGTTTTTAGGAGTTGATTGAATACCGTAGCTGCAAACTTCCTAGTACCTATGACTTGCAATACTAGTATGAAAGGGATCGATAGAGCATTGCTATAGGTCCGTTACAAGTCGAGTGATTTCCTGTCACTCGCGAGACATAGGAATTGCTTGTCTTTACTTATGTTGGAATCATAAGGATTGACGGGCGGGGTGATAGATGTAGATCTCCCGTCCGTGTATGATAATTGATTAAGGTCGGAAGGTGTGGATGAGTGTGTCAAGTTTTTGAACGTACCACATGCATGCCGATGTATGGGGATCGGTAAGCCCGGTACCAGATTGAAGCAGCTAGGGCCGATAGCCATCTCTCCTTGGAAACTTTGTTTTCCCCAGCCGTACACTTGTGGATATATGCGTGAGACTGTGAGTGAAGCAGTAAACCTTTATCCTAAGGAAATGGACCCGGTTCCGAATTGTGGATCGATGGGAAAGGTTGGGAAATGCTTGTACCTTTTATAGCAAGCAGAGTATCCGTGTGTGTTGGGTTTCCCCTGGCCAGGTAGCAGAAATTCGGTTCGAACTGTCCGCTTCTCGCGGTTAATGAGACTGCTTGACTGCCATGCTACATCGAGTAACAAGTGGAATTATGAGATTATGAACTTGTTCCCTGAATTAATTTGTATTGCACCACTTGTATGCTTAGAAAGGATGCTAATCTAGAATGGTTAAGTTACTAGAATATGATGCTAAAACTTGAAAGCAAGGATCTACCTTTAGTTGCTTTTTGGCAAACAAACCCACCAGCCAAAAGCCTCTCATTGTCTAGATGTCGGTGATGTAGTTTTCACCCGACGGGTAAGCCTTGCTGAGTATTAGTATACTCAGCCTTGCTTGTGGCATTGATTACAGGTATACCTTTGGATGTCGGTGCTTTGACTTGGCCTGCCCAGGTTCCACCTGGCTGGCACATCGAATGGGTCCCGTCCTCTGCTGAGGATCGGGAGGAGTAGCTTCGTGGCAGGCTTCAGCACGGAGTTAGTTGTATCGTCGTTAGATTGTTATCTTCCGCTGCCATGAACTTTTAAAATTCCGCTGTAATAAAAATTTTATTTCCGCTGCAAGACTTGTACTCTGATTTTAAATTTGAACTCGGTTTGTAATAACTTGTGATACCTATGTGTGTAAGTTAATTTGTGGAATGTTGTAATCTCTGGAACTCACCTTCGTGTGGGCGCGCTGTTGTTTCGATCGAGAAAAGTACGTGGTTTAATCGGGTTTAATCCGACGGCGCTCCAGCTTATTCCGGATTAAGTGCCTGACTACGTGATTAGTGGTCCCAGGGTACTTAACTTGGAATAATTTCGGAGTGGTCCGCCACAGCAGTCCCGCACTATACATACCCAGTGCTCAAAATTCCTGGCCCCCACGACGTCATCTCTCTTCGAGGCGACATCAAGTGATCCTACTTCTGTGACAAGGAAGAAGTCGAGTATGTCGTCAAGGCAGCAGTCACCTCCGACCACAAAGAACTTGACCCTTTATTTGCAACCATCGCTGCTGAAGATGGCGACACTCCAGCCCAAAAGAAGCCACGTGTCATCAAGCCTATTGACAAAGTCGCAACAAAGAAGGTCGATCTTCAAAGGGAGACCCATCCAAGACAGTCATTATCGGCTCAGGTTTCGACCCGAAATAGGAAAGTCGCTCATCGACTTTCTGTAGGCCCAAGCATCTCTTTGCCACAAAGCCTTCAGATATGCCTAGTGTACCCAGAGAGGTGATTAAGCAAAAACTCGACCTCAACGAGAACGCAAAGCCTAAGAAGCAACGCCTACATAGACCGATCGTCGGGAGGCAATAAAAAAAGTATTAGCTAAGTTATTAGTTGCTGGCTTCATTAAAGAATTCTTTTATCTCGATTGGTTAGTCAATCCGGTGCTTGTAACTAAAAAAGAATTCTAATTAATGGAGAATGTGCATCGACTATGCTGATCTCAATAAGCATTGTCAAAAGGATCACTTTGGGCTTCCTCGCATCGATCAAGTCATCGATAGCACCGCCGAGTACACGCTTCTCTGTTTCCTTGATTGTTACTCAGGATATGATCAGATATCCTAGAATGAAGAGGATCAGATAAAAACTCCATTCATTACGCCATATGGTGCTTACTACTATACAACCATGCGCTTTGGTCTTAAAAAGGCAGGAGCAACTTATCAAAGGGTAATATAGAGTTGTCTTCAGGATCAGCTTCACCAAAATGCCGAGGCCTACGTTGACAATGTGGTCATCAAGACAAGAAATCCAGAAGATTTCATCACAGACCGCTTTGAGACATTCACTAACCTATGCAAGTGGCGCTGGAAATTGAACCCCGCCAAGTGCTTTTTTGGGGTCCCATTAGGAAAATTGCACGACTTTATCATCAGCGAACGAGGCATTGAAGCAAATCTAGAAAAAATCTCCACCATCATGAACATGGAGCCACCACGCACAGCGAGGGACGTCATGAAGCTCACGGGGTATATGGCCGCCCTCAATCGCTTCATCTCAAAGCTTAGAGAATGAGGCGTTGAGTTCTTCAAACTACTGAAAAAGCAGGACAAATTCCAGTGGATAGAGGAACCTCAAGTCACTTTTGATAACGTCAAGACCTTTCTCACCACACCACATGTGCTCACAGCCCCGCTTTCAGGTGAAGATCTTTTGTTATACATATCTACCACAACTAATGTTGTCGGTGCAGCCATCGTTGTTGAACAAGAGGAGGAGGGTTACCTCCAGAAGGTCCAACGGTTGGTGTACTTTGTGAGTGAGGTTCTCTCAGAGCCCAAAACAAGGTACCCTTACGTCTAGAAGATTCTGTATGCCATCCTAATGACCTTCAGAAAATTGCAGCATTACTTTGAGACTTCAAAGGTCATTGTGGTTTCTAGGTACCGATCGGTGAAATCCTCCACAACCGTGTAGCGACTGGTCACATCGCCAAATGGATAGTCGAGTTGGGTACCTACACAATTGAGTTTCTCCTTCGTACTGCCATGAAGTCCCAGGTGCTCACTGATTTCATATCCGAATGGATGGAACATCAACTTCCAGCCACTACCACAAGACCTGAGCACTAGGTTATGTATTTTGATTGGCCTCTCAAGTTAGAAGGTGGTGGTGCCAGGTTTTTTTATCTCCCCACAAGGAGAACAACTCAAATATGTCTTGCAGATTCAATTCCCTGTATCCAACAATGCGGTCGAATACGAAGCTCTCACATATGGCTTAAAATTGGCCGCCTCACTTAGTATTAAACAATTATTGGTTTACGGAGACTCCATGTTAGTCATCAAGCAGGTTGACATGGACTGGAACCGAACACATGAGAACATGGATGCATACTGTGTGAAGGTCCACAAATTGGAAAAGAACTTCCTTGGGCTTGAATTTCACCACATCGAGAGGGATTTCAATGTTGCAGCAGACGTCCTATCTAAGTTGGGTTCTTCTCGAGCCCAAGTGCCTAGTGGGGTGTTCGTCAATGAGTTGTCCAAACCATATATCATAGAGTTGGTCCCTTCTGACAACCCAGATCATGTGCTTGATGTTCTGATTATTGATGCTCCATCGTCGGCACCACTGTTAATCACATCCTGCACAATAGACTCCCTTCAGATAGAGCGAAAGCTGAGCAAGTCGTTCGGTGTAGCAAATCTTATGTAGTCATTAGTGATGTACTCTATCGTCGAGGGTCCCGGTCTGGTGCTCTCATGAAGTGCGTTTCACATGATGGAGTCAACATTCTCAGTTAAATACATGCAGGAGACTGCGGCAATCATGCAGCATCACGAACCATAGTGGGCAAGGCTTTCTGCTCTGGGTTTTATTGGCCCATTGCTTTGCAGGCAGAGGAGATCGTTCATCGATGCAAGGGTTGTCAGTACTTTGCACACCATTCTCATGTCCCTGCTAAGAAAATTAAGTTGATTCCTCCATCATGGTCGTTCGCTTGATGGGGGCTTGATATGATTGGAAAATTGCCTAGGGCCCTAGGAGGGTTCGAATATTGTTTTGTTGCAATTGACAAGTTCTCTAAGTGGATTGAGGTTTGCCCACTAGTTAAAGCCATTGTTGAAAAGGTAGTCCAGTTCATTCAAGAGTTAATCTTACGTTTTAGAATTCCTCATAGAATTATCACAAATTTGGGCTCCACCTTCACTGACAGCAAGTTGAGCTCTGTTGCTCACCCGCGCACCAATGGGCAAGTTGAGCGAGCCAATGGCCTGATACTTGATGGGCTCAAAGCACAGATGGAAAGAACCCTAAAGAAGGCTTAAGGCTGCTGGATGAAATAACTCTACCCTGTCATATGGGGCCTATGTTCTCAACCCAGCAAAGCTACAGGGCAATCTCCTTTTTTCATGGTCTATGGCTCTGAAGTTGTTCTTCCTGTTGATGTAATGCGTGGTGCCCTGTGCGTAGAAGAATTCGACGAAGCCATGGCTGACGAGCAGTGGATGATTGATATTGACACTGCCGAAGAGGCTCGACTAGCGGCTTTGCTACATAACGCGGCGTATCTTCAAGGTATTCATCGTTTTCATGACAAACATGTGAATACCATGTCTTTTCATATCGGGGACTTAGTGTTGCGATGCATCCAGAACACCGCGGGCCACTCTAAACTCACATCGCCATGGGATGATCCTTTCATTGTATCTAGGGTCCTCAAGTCAGGGACATATCAACTTCAAATGGAAGATGATGTTGAACTACTAAATCCCTAGAATATAGAGCATCTGTGCAAGTTTTATGCTTAGCATATGCTTTCTTCAATGTACAGCTGTTTCGACAGCAAGATGTATAAAAATACTTGTCGTCTTCACTCTCGTCTGCATAATTTCACATTTAGCAATTACATTGGGTTTTTTCGAGACCTTGAATGAAACTACTCTCTACTTCATATGCTTTATCCTAATTGACATTATTAGAGTCTGTTCAGGTTCTTTCGAGGCATGCACGGACTGTTATCTATGCGCATTAATATGGGACCCTAATTTAGGTCTATCCGGGTTCTTTCGAGACCTTAAACTGATTTGTTCCTACATTCCTCAAACTAAGAGGATATTTTTGGCTTTAAGCCACCACCCTATGGTTCTTACTAGGTTCTTTCCTAAGGCCAATAACAGTTTGTTCCCTCGTATCCTATAAATGGATATTATATTTTAACATTAGCTAATGCTATTGAAATCTCCCTGGATTCCATAGGTATCTGAATTGCTTAGTTTACTCCAATTGGATCACACCAATGAGTCTTTACAACTAGTGGGGATCTTGATCGACTTGGCAATTGTGGCTGATGATTCCAAGTGTAGAACCACTCTTTGTGCCAATCCTTTATCTCCTTGGTGTTGTAATCCACATAAAGTGACTTCATCCCCTGCCTAAACTGAATCACTACTGTCCCAATAACTTGGGAAGAACCACTGGAAATCTTCATCCTGAAAAGGTGTGGGAATAAGGCATAGTGTGGCTCAATTCCTAAGAAGGCTTCGCACAAATGGATGAAGATGAAGATGCTCAAAATAGAGTTAGGGGTCAAATGACAAAGCTCTACCACATAAAACCAAGGATTCGGCGAAAGAAGTGATAAGTGGGCATACCAAAACCAACTTCATAATAAGATTTCCATACAGTGATTTCCTTTGTTTCTTCTAAAGGATAATCCTGTTCATAAGCACATCTCCAGTGACTAGCATCCTTGATAGCCAGAAATCTATCCGCATCAAGATTCTTGATTTGGTTTTCCTTTAAATGCTTGAAGGCCAATATGCGATTGGATCAATGGCTCTTGGAGTTCTTCAGTTTTGCTTGGGGATCTCTTTCCGCTGGATACAATATCCTTCATTGTCTCCGATTTCTTCTTGAGACCTTTGCTTCAGCTTGATCCTTCACCACTCGCCATATTGGTTTGCTGAGATTCGACGGGAGGCAGGCTTGCGACTCGGTGGTTATGGAGTGCTCGATCTCTCAGCTTGCTGAAAGGGAAACTATCATCTAACCCTAGATCTGTTTGCACGTCACGTGACTAGAATAGGAGGAGGTGAACTATTTATATTGACCTTTTGAATCGATACTTTGGTACTTTTCAACTTTGGTCCTTCAGTAAATTGAATTTCATCAAGTTTGAAATGTGAGCGGTTGGGTGATGTTTTCACTTTTAATCGCTCGTTTCAAGTTTTTGTCATTTGATTACAATACATAGTTTCTTCTTTCCCTTGATCCTACATTTGATTTCGATTCAAATTTAGGCTCGGGAGCTGTGGGGATATCTTGAGAGGTTATTTGAAAAAAAAATTGGCTTATGGGCCATACAAAGAAAGATTTCTATAAGGACCCGGATTTCTTCGAGAATCAATCCTCTTCAGATGAGAAATACGAAAGACCCTTGAATTTCTTCTTCAAACCAAAATGAGGCTTAGAGGCTACCCAATTGGGTGCGCCTATTCGTTGCACACCAACAAGATCTTCAAATGCTTATGAGCACTTCATAACCTTCATAAAGCATGGTTGAAAGTATTTCAGAGAACCTGGCAAGGCTTCAAAGAACCCTAAACTTACAACTAAGCTATCAGTCAGGCAATAAGGTGCTCAGGGGCTTGACGGTGTAGAGTCCTAATGGACTCAAAAACCCAGCTTGGCCACCTTATGGGCCGGCTAAAGCACAAGATTTGATGGCCAAGACAAGGATAGGTATTGGTCGGTTAGGATATGTTGTATTAGGAAGTTAGAGATTATCTTATAAAGGACTCATGTTCCTATACGCTTTCCATTTAACCCTACCCTCCAGCATATATAAGGGGAGGTAGGGACCCCCTCAAAAACATCAGCGATACAAGATACACCAAACAGGACATAGGATATTACACACATTGCAGCATGAACCTATCTAAATCGTCTATGGTCACCTTCGATTCTTGATTCCTGATGACTTAGCCCTAAACCTTTCTCCATGGTACCCCTCGAGATCCCTGCTGGCATAAATCGCTGACACATCTGCACGCTAGGGGTTCCGTCACCGATTCCCCAGACCTCCGCTCCCGCCTCAACATCATCCAGGCCATGGAGGACGCTCGTACCTCCCTCGAACTTAGCCGAGAGCGCCAAACGGGAGAAGGAAGAACATGCTGCCTCCTCTGCTCCTAAAACAATTCGGGAGTAGGCGGACGACTTGGGCCCCAACAGGGAAGGATGTCACGCCTTCACGGCCGAACTACGTCATGTAGACTGGCCCACCAAGTACCGTCAGGATCTGTCGGAGAAGTACGACGACATCATTGACCCAGAGGAGTTCCTCCAGATCTACACTAACGCCATCCATGCCATAGGAGGAGGCCCTCAGGTCATGGCTAACTACTTCGATGTTACCCTCTATGGGACAACAAGGTCGTGGTTGATGAATTTTTACATTTCTTAAGTCATATAGAATAATGCACAAGCGCACGGAAATGTCATTGTAGCACTTCACCCGCGAGTATTCAAAGGTATCATATCCACAAGGAACAGATGTATATCTGTCTTCAAACTAGAATACCCTAAAGGATAGAGGAAAGAGGTTTCTCTGGATTATGATTCTAAGGAATGTCATGGATAAGATGGTGACTATGTTCTGGTATTATTTACTAGTGAGACCGGCTCAGCCCAGATAACTCAAGATCATCCGGCTATTTAAACTCTACTCTTATATTCAAACATAGTGTGTATGCAACACTATATCTAGAGTCCTGGACCATAGGTAGTCACCTTCCTATGGCCTACCCCTCTACTCTATTAAATACAAGGCAACAAATGGTAATCTAAGGCCTAGACACCACGTCTAATCTGTCGATTACTAACTCTAATGTAGTACTGGGTTACCCATCCTTGAGATCCCTCATTATAGTTAACCGTCCGAGAACGAACACTAATACTACAAACAAATAATAAATGATGGATAACTTAACCACGAAATGAATATTATGTACTTACAAGATTGAAGAAGGATAACATGTATGAAGAAAGAATTCAGTCCATCTCCCTTCTAATCTCTCTAATCATCTTCTAATCTCTCTTCTAATCACACTCACTACTCTAATCATTATTTGGTGTCCCCCTCTACATCCCCTCATCCCTAGGTGTATCTGAGTTTATCCGAAGCCGAATGAAAATGTCCAACATTTCACGTAGGAGACAGAACTAAGCGATCGTTTTGAGCTCAAGAAAGAAGAGACACCCCAACCTCCCCTTCCAGAGCTAAAATCATCGCCTCCTGGATTGAAGTATGCCTTCCTCCACAACAACTGAAGTACACCAGTTGTCATCAACGATAGGCTATCAGAGAGTGAAACTGGGTGTCTCGTGGCAATTCTGGAGAAGTATCGATTTGTTTTTGGATACTCTCGCCACGATTTGAAGGGGATCATCCCCAAATTGCGTACTCATTGCATTCCTATAGAAGTACACCACAGAGCGTCTAGAGAACATCAAAGACGCCTGAATGATGCAATGAGAGAAGTGGTAAAGAAAGAGGTACTCAAACTCCTACACACAGGAATAATCTACCCCATGCAAGATAATGAATGGGTCAGCCCAGTTCAAGTGGTTCCCAAGAAGGGAGGCATGACAGTTATCCAAAATGAGAAGAATGAGCTTATACCTCACCGGAATGGGTCAGCCTAGTTCATTGATGAAATGCTTGAAAAGCTGGCAAAGCACTCTTCTTTTGTTACCTTGACGACTACTCTGGTTATCACCAAATTCCAATTCACCCCGATGACCAGAGTAAGACCACTTTCACCAGCCCATACGACACATTAGCCTATAGGTGGATGTCATTTGGTCTTTGCAACGCACATGCCTCTTTCCATAGGTGTATGATGGTGCTTGTAACACCTAGATTTCCAAGAAATCCGAATGCTTCCATATGTGTGCCCAGGATGTCCACATAACACATATAGATTACAAATATGGATCACAGAGAACACAATGCTCGAAATAAAATAGTTTACATCAGAGTTTAACACAAGACATAGTCTTAAACAAAATAACACAGCGGAAGTCTTAGTACTATTAAACGTTTCTCAACTAGTAGAGCCTCAAAAGCCACAGGGACACCGACTGGTTGAACACAGCTAGAAGTACGACAGATCCTCCGGAAACTCAGCAAGCGACTGATCATTCAATGCTCCATCTGTTACCCATCCAGGATTTTGTTGAATAGTTGCAAGTGTAAGTAAATCATCTTACTTAACAAGTATAACACGGGTTATGCAAGAACAAAAAGGCTTGACACGGGTAACCTGCATTAGCACTTTTAGTAGTTTCATTTTAGTATCATCCAATTTACTATAAATGAGTAGAACCCAAGTATGAACCCATTAATAATAATGTATAAATAATTATAGAATATTCCAACATCAACCTCAACATCATCTTCTAATAAAAAAAGGATCCAGGCCGCTCGTAACCGTGAGCACGGCTATCATGATAGATCAACACTCTGTAGAGGTTTCGCCCTTTACCCGCTGTTCACATAAATCCAAAAGAACTTATGCTACGAGGACTTTCACAAAACACCCTAACAAGCACAGTAGCCGTTTTGGTTCAACATAGGCAGCATAACCCAAGGCATCGAGATTGACGTACGCTCAGGGCGCAACGTGAGGCGGTCAATGGCGTCCAGAGCGAGAGCGCAATCATCGCAACGTGTGAAGCTGCCATATATCGGCCGCTTACATCATGGGAATTTGCCTAACGAGACATAGCCAACGGATAAATCCGTCCTCGATGGATCAAACTATACTCTCACCCATGCTCCCCACATACGCCTTTCGGTAACCATTGGCGAGCTAGAAGCGTACAAGCTAATTATCCAAGACCAGAGCCATTATAGTTCCAACGGCGGTGAACAAGTTCCTAGGTTGCCGCTTTAAGAACCGGACCTTACGGAGAGACATTAGAACAAAGCACGAAGCACATGCTCTAATTCCCTAGACCAAACCTTAAGGAGACACTAGAACAAAGCACCAAGCACATGCTCTAGTTCCCCGAACCATGTTGCTAAAAAGCATCTTTTGATCAGCATTGAAGTGAACCATTAATTCAATATTAACATTAAAATAAATGTTGGTTGCAGCGCGTAGCAAATACTAACCATAATGCATTAAACCCGGGTAAACAAGGAATAAGGTAAAGACTAGGAACATCCTTAGTGTATAACAATATTAGACACATGCATATGAATTGTATGATTAAATGGTGTATAGGTAATCAAGGATTGTCCGTGTTATACTTGCCTTCTCAGCGAATTGCTGCTGCACCTGCTCTTCAGAAACGGGGTCGTCGGCGAACTCGAACGGCTCGTCAACTACTCACATCGATCACCACACAAGCATCCACGCATACATGCAAACAAGGCATTCAGTTAGAACAGTAACAAATGATGAAAATAAGGCTTTAGAGTTACTGTACGCTTCACTACAAACACGTGAGCACGAAAATCACTCAAATCGGAGTTAAAACGAAGAAACTACGCTTAAAACGGGCTCTAGGGGCTTGCTGGTGAGAGCTTTAGGCTTCCAGGCGTGTTTTTGAAAGAAACCAGGGACCTAAAACATAATTTCGTATAAAAACAGAAGGACTTCTGAGTAAAAAGACCAAACAGGACGGTGGGCACTATTTTTCAAAAGCGTAGGGGCTAAACCGAAAGAAAAAGGACTAAACAGTAATTATTTTTGAACTGCGCTGGACCGCGGGTTGATTTCCAAAAACTGTAGGGGCTCTTTTGCAAAAAAGACCACGGCGGCGGCTGAGGGATGACGTCGGCTGACGTCACGGTCAACTGTGCCGTGGACCGGCCGTAGACCGCGGTCCACGGGTTCACGGTGAACCAGGGCTCGGGTTGGATCTGGGCCATCGGTTCTGAATCTAACGACGGAGATTAGATCGGGAGGTTAAGGTCGCCGGTGGCAGCGGCTCGCGGCGGCGCTTCGCCGAAAGTTCGCCGGCGTTAAGCTTTCCCGGCGCTACAGGGCACCAAACCTCGCCACGTTTGGCCCGGGAGAGAGGGGACCACAGCGAATCCGTTTTGGGGGTTTTGATTGAAGCTTGGGCGATGGAGGCGGCTGGCGACGTGCAGCGGCGGGCGAGGATCAACAGTGAGCTTGCGCAAGCGCTACGGAGCGAGAGAGAGGGGGTTTAGGGGCTCGGCGTGCTCCTCTATACCTGGCGAAGCACCTGGACCCGATCTCGTCGGCAATGGGGCGGCGAGGCGATGAATTGGCGGCGCTGCGGCTCGGCTAGGGTTTGGCGGCGGCGGCGCTGCGTAGGGCTCGGTGGCGGCTAGGGTTTTGGGTAGGGGCCAGGCGAGGGGTGGTGGCGCTTATAAAGGGTCCTTGGCGTGCGTGCCAAGCAGAGGGAAAGGCGGCGTGGGGTCGTGCGCGACCCAGACTCGAGCTCGGGTTCGAGCTCGTGTCGGGCTCGGCTGTGCTGGGAGGTGGGGGATGACACGTGGACCCCACTTGTCAGCCAGTGGAGTGAGGAGGAGGCGCAGTGGGCTGGCTGGCGACGTGTTGGGCCTAGCTGGGCTGCGCGAAGGGGAAGGAAGAGAGGGGAGGAGAAGTGGGCCGCGCGGTGAAAGAAAAGAAAAAGGACTGGGCCGGCTAAGAAAGTGAGGGAGAGAGAAAAGAAATGGTTTTCCTTTCATTCAAACACTCCTTTGAATTCAAATTCAAATTCAAATTTGAATTCAACAATCAAAAATAAATGCTCCAGCATGAATGCAACAATAAATGTTTCTACACCTTATATTTGCTTTTAATTCTTCAAAAGTTTTATTTTTCCTACATTATTTATGACCACTTTTTTATAAAAAGTAATTTAATTTACTAAATTCAAAAGAGGCATTTTTAGGGTGTTACAGTGCTCTTCTCCGACTTCATTGAGAACGTTATGGAAGTCTTCGTGGATGATTTCTTGTTGTATGGAAAGAGCTTTGACGACTGCCATGAACTCACGAAGGTCCTCAAGAGGTGTCAAGAGACAGATCTTGTCCTTAATTGGGAGAAATGTCAGTTCATGGTCAGAGAAGGAATTGTCCTAGGACATGGAGTGTCCAAAAGAGGGATAGAAGTGGACTGTGCCATGGTTGAAGTCATTGAAAGACTACAACCCCGACAAATGTCAAGGGAGTACGAAGTTTCCTTGGACACGCTGGGTGCTATAGGATTTCTCCCAGATAGCGAGACCCTTGACAAGTATACTTGCCAAGGAAAAACCCTTCGACTCCAACGAGGACTGTCTCGTTGCCTTCTATACCCTCAAGAAGGCCTTAGTCTCAGCTCCCATCGGGACCACTGTTGATGGTCATTATAACACTTAGTGCCCGTCAACATTTCGGTAAATGAGGAAGACTATACCATGTTACATACATAGTTTGCTAATAATTAATGAGTTCCACTAGTTTTGGATGATTTATGCCTGCAGCAGAATACACAAGAAAAATGAGCACCAGAAGGCCCAGTGGCAGGTCGTTCGGCCTCACCAGGGCCGGCCGGCCTCCAACTGGCCCCAATCGCCACGTCCCTAATCCAGGAGACAAGAAACATAGTGCATGTTGATCTAAACAATGAATTCCAAGTAGGTTTGATCAACGGATATCGAAAGGCATCACTTGGATTGGAGGGCCCACCTGCATGTTCTCCCGAACTAAATTCACAGAAAACCATACCCAACCGACTTCAGGATGTGATAAGGAGCCTCCACGCGAAGGTCGGTGACAGGTGGTTGCACCCCCAGGACGATCGGCCCTACGGTGGCCGGCCGGCCTCCCACTTTGGCCTCTCGGGCCCAGTTTTGTCTGGCGGTTGCATGGAAGGGATGACGTCATCTACATGTAGGAAACTGACCTTGCAAGGCTATAAAAGGACACTCACACTCCACTTGAAGAACACACACTCAAGGAGCCTTTTCTTTTCATTTCCACTTTGTAGTTTAGGAGTTGTAGTTGGGAGCAAGGTCGAGTCGAGCTTTGCCTCGGGGTTCCAGAGTCTTCGGAAGTTATGGTAAAAGCTCTTGTATCTTTTCTTTTATTTTCGAATATTATTATGAATACAAAGTTATCTTCTTTACTTATGAGAAGCTCTACTCTTCATATTTTCTTTCTCTAAGCTTTGTCTTAAGTTGGAGAGTAGCTTCCTATAGAATTAGAGTTAGAACTTTAGTTAGCTCTGTCGGGTTTATCTTGTGGGTCTTTCTAGCCTATGTCGGAGCCGTTGAAAGCTCTGAGTTGAGGGGACTCTCTCTTGATAGACATCCAAGGAAAGTCCTAACGTCAAGCGCAGACGTGGTGTCTGACTTGTTGTTAGCTAAGTTAGTGTGTTCCACCCCACGATACCATAGTGGTAGGCGGCAGGTGGTGACAACACTGCCGTCCTTTGTAGTCCACCATGTTCGGGTGTTTTCATAACAGTAGTTGCTGAGCCTGGAATGACCCCTTCTCATCCCACTCTAAGTTCCTCCAGCTCTAGCCGTCGAAACAAGCTCTATCCCCGACATCTAGGTAAAAGTCTAATCTAAGGTTGTAGTGTGTCTTTTCTCTAAGTATAGAAGTGTCTTAGGATCCTTTCTTACCTTATCTTCCCAGCTCTTCCATTTTCTCTTTCGTCTGAGAGTCTCCTGTGTCGCTGGCTTTACCAAGCCTTCTATCCGGTCATACATTGGCCATTATCTACGCTAAATGTTATCTCCCCTAAGTTAGTGAGTTGATAATTCTGGAAAGGTTGTCATTCCATTCTTCAATATTCTTTAACCATAATGCTTCCCTGAATATATAAATACGATACCATGGTTCACACCCAGGTGAAATTCTACAATGAGTTATTCTGTGCGCTTGCGGAATACCATTCTTCTGAGCATACAATGACAAACCAGACGCTCCTGACGATTAGTTAAGGAGTGCCAACAACCACCCGATTGGAATATTCCTTTAAAGATCATGTGCGATGCAAGTGACTATGCGGTTGGTGTCGTACTGGGTCATTGCAAAGATAAACATCATTATGCTATATCTTATGCAAGCAAGACATTGACCGGAGTCAAACTCAATTATGCCACAACGGAGAAGGAACTGTTGGCGATGGTTTTCGCAATCGACAAGTTCAGATCTTATTTGGTTGGTGCTGAAGTGCGGGTTTACACGGACTATTCTGCACTGAAGTACCTCCTAACCAAGAAAGATGTCAAGCCACGACTCATTCATTGGATACTCCTCCTTCAATAATTTGACCTGGAAATCAAAGACAAGAAGGGGGCAAATAATTGTGTGGCAGACCATCTTTCTAGAATGCAAGTAAAAGGGTCGGATCTCCCGATCAATCACTACATCCAGTCCATGGTATGTAAACTTGGTAAAATTCATGGCAACTGGATATACACCTCCAAGAGAAGGCAAAAAGAAGTTTATTCACCTCATCAGATTTCACCTACAGGATGACCCTTATCTATTCAAGGTGTGCGCTGATGGTCTACTCCGATGTTGCATCCCTCACTGTGAGACCCACAAAATTCTCGCGCGATGTCACTCCTTGGCATATGGTGGACACTATGAAGTATTCTGAACCCATGTTAAGCTTTGGTAGAGTGGATTTTTGTGGACAACCATGTATGGCAATGCTAAGGAATTTATGCGGCGATGTGCCAGATGCTAAAAACATGGAACATATATTCGTGTGATGCTATGCCACTGCAATACAAGCTCCAAGTGGAGATATTCAATGTATGGGGGATTGACTTCATGGGTCCCTTTCCCATGTCTGAGTATTGTTGATATATTCTTGTGGCAGTGGACTATGTGTCCAAATGGGTTGAAGCACTTCCCTATGTTGCAACCGACTCAAAGAACTCAAGAAAATGTTTTAGGAAATCATCTTTCCTCGCTTTAGAGTTCCAAGAGTTGTGATAAGCGAGGATCACACTTCATCGACAAGACCTTCAGGAAGTGTCTCAACGACTTGGGAGTAGACCACCGGGTAGCTACACCATACCATCCCCACACAAGCGGTCAAGCAGAAACGTCCAAAAAAAACAAATCAAGAATATTCTACAGAAAACAGTTGATGCTATAGGGGAGGGATGGAAGAGCAAACTACCCGAGGCACTGTGGGCTTATCGAACGACATTTAAAACACCGATCGGAATGACCCCAAACCAGGTTGCCGCCTGCAGGCCGTAGGATAGTGGCAATTTCGGGCTGTAGATGGTGTTCTTCCGGCTTACAGGTTGGGTGCTGGTCTGGTCGAGTTGCCAGGCTGCCTCCCCTTTGGCGATGCCTCTTCCAGAGGGTTCCCGCCGTGCTTTTCTGGCCTCTAGTAGATGTAGTTCAACCCTCAGTTGTCGTGCGCGATGCTGGGCTTCGGGGGCTTCCTTTCGGATATGCTCCAGGTCCATGTGCAGGGCGGGCTTCGGGGTGAGGTCGACGATCCGCGGAAGCTCCATCGGGGATGGGGGTCCTCCGGGGACACTCGCGTTCCTTCTGGGTCAGAGTCGTCGTCCTCCGGGTCGGACCTCCCCTCGGAGGCGAGTGAGACTTGGTCTTTGTCCCGCTCCTCTCCCTCCGGGAGTCCTCCCAGCATGTCGGGCTCCTCTAAAGGCAAGGTCCGAGCTGGAGGTGCGCCAGCGAAGGTGCCAGCCACATCCGCCTTGGCAATCCCCTTCTTCCTAGTTCCAGGCACCATTTGGCTTCTCAGTCACTCTCGTTGGTGGTTACAGTAGTCCACAGTGTTTGTTTGCCTAGAGGGACTCTAGGCTTATAGGGCTGAGTAACTAGATGATGTGATGTTCATATGTCCTTTCAGGTTCCTGTGAGTGGATATTTATAGCCCCCCATAAAGCCTGCTAGGGAAAGTTTGCCCTGTGAAAGGGCGGGCTTGCCTAGGGTTGACATGGGGCGTGCCTCCAATTGGGCCGCGTGCGGCTGCCCCTGATGGGCCACCCAAGGGGAGTGGCCGTGCTGGGCCTTAGCATGCTATTTCTTATGGACCAGCTCACCGTTTTCCCCAACAACAGTGTTAGTATGTGATTTTAACGTATTGTTTTCATCCCTAATCCACCACTTGACTACACATCCCGTCGCTGCAAACGGCAAACCTATCTACAATGTATGGGTTGGGAGTCTTTCCAAGCAAGAATTGCTGGCTTGAGAGCATAAGAAGGAAGATGACCGTTTTGTTTCTTGGAACAAAAGCTGAGGAGCATAGCGCAAAGTGGTCTGGAGCACGAGCCCTGCGGCCCAAGAAAAGAGAAAAAGAAAAATCATAAGGCCCTGTTTGGATATAAAGTAATTTTGCAGTTTTGAGAGAATACTACAGTTTTATAATATTTCATAGTATTGAAAACTTTAAAGTGTTTGGCTGCAACAACCACCACTGTTTTGTAAACTATAGTATGCTTAAAGCCATGGTATTTTTAGAGTTTTAAAACATGAACTTGCACCTTTTTTTTAACTTAGCTCAACAGACTCCTATGTTCTTCTCATAAAGTACCAACACAATGTGAGCGCCAACGCGTTATAGCATTTGCTATAACGGTAGTTTTTGTAAACTGTGGTATTATTGCAACTAAAAAACTGCGGTTTCCAAATACCATAGTTTATTAGTTTGTGAAAACTACCAAGACCCAAACAGGGCCTAAACCCTAAGCAAGCCCCCGCCTGCCCGTTTCTGCCGGTGATGCCGTCGCCGTCACCGCCGCCGGCGCAGCCGGTGCTGCCGATTTCAGAGCACGAGGACGAGATCGTCGCCGCTGTGGACGCGAACCCGGTGGTAGTGGTCATCGGCGAGACCGGCTCTGGCAAGAGCACCCAGCTTTCCCAGATCCTCCACCGCCGCGGATACACCCGCCGGGGCGCCATCGCTGTCACCCAACCCCGCCGCGTCGCCGCCGTCTCCGTTTCCAGGTTCCCCACCCCATTAGGCCATTCCCTCTCGCTGTCCGCTCGTGGGCATGATTTTTTTTTTTCCCGTTACAGCACAGGACGCGCGTGCTTTATCATGTGGTGCTTATTTGTTATTGCAAAGTATTGCTTCAGCTGTCTGGCCTATGTCAATTCTCCCCGAACTTACCCTAGGTGGTTTTGGTTTTTCATGCCATCAATTTGTGGGTTGCAATTTGGCAACTGGAAGGGTTTATGGATTGGGATTGGAACTACCTTTTAATTACAAAGGAGACAGCCTGTCTGATTAGAAGTTTGGAGGCAATTGGAATTAACATGGGCGGAGATAACAGAAACCCAATCATGTTCTAAGTTGTGAGTGGAGCTGTTTGTCGCCTTGTCGGATAGCCCATTCATTTCTTTTAGCAAAAGTCTGACACAGAACAAGCTTAGATGGAGCAACGCAAGGGTTCTTAGGGGCTTCTTCCTGTTTGACATACTACTCTCAGTTTTGAATGGATTTCTTCCTGGTTGATCAGCGAGCTGTTGTCAACTTAACAGCATGGGCTTCTGTTTTAGTTCTTTTACTCACTGTTAAAAGTTATGTCAGTTACTTGTTGCTTACTGCCTTCAAAGACAAAACATATATTTGGTTAACAAGAGCAGTTTTTTTTTGTTATTTTGCAGAAGAGTAGCTCACGAGCTTGGTGTCCCACTCGGCGATGAAGTGGGCTATGCAATTCGGTTTGAGGACAGAACTTCAGAGAGGACATGTATAAAGTAAGCCTCAGAAACATGCAGAAATATGCAAGGTCAAGAACCACTGGAGGTGCACCATGCAATAAATTTTTTGGTTTGAGCACAACATCAATCATCAAGCTTGTGAAAAAGAAATTGATAATGCAGTCCATTGGGTGATGTAGCAACCAGTTAGAAGGAGAAAAAACGTCGAAGGTTGCTTCAAAATAGTGACACTGCAGTTAGCTTTTCCTGTTTTAATCTACCTCATATCAGTGTTTTGTCACTCTTGTTGCTTGTAATTCAGAGTGATGTTGAAGTTCTATGCATGGTAGGTAGTGTAAAACGAACACTTCATCAACTCTTGAATTTTGATTTAGTAACCAAATTATGATTGCTATGTTTCATCATAAAGAGTGATTGAGCTGAACCCTATATGCTTGATATCTGCTCTATACCTATGTGCTACTTTGTGGGTTTAAATTCTTCACTTGTTTTATAGATACCTCACGGATGGAGTTCTCCTTCGCGAAAGCCTTTCAAATCCCGATTTGAAGCAATACTCAGTAATCATACTGGACGAAGCTCATGAGCGTAGTTTAAACACGTATGTGGATCTGAATCTTATCTATCTGAGTCAATTTATAATTAGCTTGGTACTAGTAGCATGTTTTTTTTTTAATTTTCGTGTCGCTGTTTTCCAATTCGTTTCCTTGTGCCATTCACTATAATTTACTTTGTAAAAGAAACTACTATAACTTGAACTCTTAAGTCTTAAATGTAAATGTATTATGTTACTGTAACCATATGATACCTCTGTTTTCTTGTGCATCATCTTTGTTAAGAACATACCTCCATCAAAGATTCAGTATATGGCTGCTGTATTTAGTGTGACTATTCCAAATGTTTGTACAAATGCTACCCAGTACTCACTACCAATTGTTTTTTTTCGTAGAGTTTGCTACACACTACTCACTACCATTGTCTTGTATATAACTATTTAGGGCCTAACAGATCATTTGGTATGCTTATCTTTGTTGTATCAGTTCTTGTCATATTTTGTTGGTTAATTCTGTCCTAAGTCCCAACCTATACTGAGGAAAAAGGAATTGACACTTGGCACGTGTGTTGCTTACAAGCTAATTGTGCACCATCTTGCCACATCTTTGGGATTCAACACAAATGAGTTTGAGTTTTTTTACTTTCTATACATATTACACATGGTACAAACATTAATTTTAAATTAAGATTACATCTAGCTTAATTTTTTTTGTTGATGCCTTCTTTCTCTACCAGCAGGGTAATACCCACCAAATCATATGACTTACCAGTCTATCTCTTCTAGGTGACACTAACTGAACTCATAAGGATCTGTCTGAATGATAGATGTCCATGGAATTTTAGTATTTAGTATAAAATGAACTGATGGTGAAGAACGTGGAATGAAAAATACCCTTTATTTATACAGCCCCTTTATATTGTTTCTGGTTTGGCATTGTGGATCCTTAGTGGCGTTAGTGGAGAACAGAAGAAATCTGCAAAAAAATAGAAATAGCTGCTAGCTCTAGAGTATGTGCCCTGAGGTTCTCATTCTCAATAGTTGGCACATAGATTTATTATGCTGAGCTGCTTTGTGCTACCCTGGAACCTGCCAATATACTTTACCCATTCAGTATTGCTCTCTTCTTTCTTAAGTTGGGACTGGTGTTACAGGGGATAAGTTTTGTAGGTTCTTTGGGAACTGTTTGCATAGGATCATTTTAATATTTATCTGGTTATATGCAGTGATATCCTTTTAGGTTTGATGAAAAGATTGATCAAGGCCCGAGCTTCAGATTTAAAAGTTCTAATCACCTCTGCGACTCTTGATGGTTTAAAAGTTTCAAAGTTCTTCTCAGGATGCCCTGTGCTAAACATTCCTGGAACTTTATTCCCTGTGGAGAAATTTTACAGCATGGAGCGCCCAACAAATTATATAGAATCGTCACTCAGAACAGCTATAGGTAAGAAGCATTTTTTTCTTTTTGTGTACCTTTTGCAGTTTTAAACTTTTGGGATGGTCATGTCAATATTTTGAGTTCGCTGCATCTGTGTTCTATCACTCGGAAACTTTCATGATTGTCAATAGAGATAATATTTATAAAGGCCTCTTATTGTTTTGATATGTGCTATGAAGAAGTTCATTTAAGTAAGAGGGAAACTGGGTTGCTGCCATTGACCCTTACGTGGGACACACTATTCCACTATGAAATTATTTGATGCAAGGAAAGAGCCAAGGAGGAAATTCTCTTTATCTAGTGTAAAATACTGTGGAATGGCATTAAGAATACTAGGGTCATGCAACCCTGTACGCTTTTCTTCAGTTCAATTAACTCTGACCTCCATATATCCTCTCAGAACGAAGGAATATGCTAGCCCCATTTGAAATTCTAGTGCATCCACAACACTGCTGCCATGTTTATCTAATGGATACGCTACTCCCTCTGTCCCATTAAAAGTGCGATTGTGGCATTTGAAAAGAATCCCATAAAAAACTGCAATCCTATGAATGGGATCACAACTACTCGTCTAATTAAGTGGTTAACTCTGAATTGCATGCAAAATTAACCTCTAGCCTAGAAGTTTGGTTAGTTGTATGCGGCCAACGAATAAGTGCATGGGAGTCTTTTCATGCCACCACTAATTTGTCTGAAAAAGCTATAATTACAATCTTCATGGGACGGAGGGAGTATCTCTTAACACAGAAAACAACGGTGCCTATATGATGTTTGGAAGTGATTGTCGACAAAGAAAACAACAGCGCATTTATGTGCCATGAAGGGGTTGACCAACAAATAACTTATTTCTAGAACCGTACTCATCTATGATGGGCTTGAATCCTGTTCACCTCAAGGTGGTCCTGTTTAGCACTGCTTCTGCAGAATCCACGTACCGTGTGTTTGGTTGCTGGGATGAACTGGGACAGGCCCTCCTATGGGTTCATACCATCAGCCAATATTTGCGTCAGATGTCGGACGAACCGTCCGCCCAAATCAAGGGCACGGGGTTGTCCTGCTTGCACATCATGAAGCGTCGTCTCTTGCACAAGCTAGCTCAAGGCGCGGGGAAGCAGGATCCCTACGGCGAGGAGCCGAGGACACATGCGCAGACGTCTTAGGAACCACAAAGGAGGTCCACCGAGATCTCAGGTGCACATGGCTGGGGGGTGCGGTGAAGCTCTGGCAAGGGGCAACCTCTATGTGGCACGCGTGGAGCAGGTAGCTCATGCGCAGGCACAGCTGCTGGAATTCGGTCCTTGTCCTTATCTTCTCACAAGTGTTGTTCAGAGAGGCAGACTTCCACACCATGGCTAACATGTGGGCTCTAAAAGATGTGAACTCAATGGCTGACATGTGGGCCATCTCCTATGTTCTTTGCTCTTAATAATTGACATGTGGGCCCCATGACTGATGGTGTCTAATGGTGTGAGGAGTTCCATCAATCCCATCCTTCCTAGTCTCTCCAACCAAACAGAGAACTAGATGTACCCATCCCTTCTAATAAACACAAGGTGGGACGATGCCATCCCAAAAAATAAGGATGGGAAAATGGCATCGCACATCCTCCCCAAACCAAACAGATGTTTTGTAGAAGATGCTGATGGATGGAACTCTTGCATACTGAAAAGCGGCTTCTGATAAAATCAAGGATGGTAGCTCAAGCTCTTTTTAATACGAGCTGGGTGTCAGATATCAGAGGAGCCTTACCAGTAGAGGTCCTGATGGAGTATCTGTTGCTATGGATCAGTTGGATGGGGTGGTTTTACACCAGGGAGATCAATGTCGATGGAAACTGACCCAAACTGGTTCCTGCACCAGTAAATCAGCATATCAATCCTTTTTGTTGGGTTTGTTAGCACCTGAATTCTTACTCTCATCGAGAGAGGATGACACTAGAAGTTTGGAATTTTTCTGGGTTTATTTCTCACACAATGCCATAACAATCCAAGGGGTTGGGGATACATATTTATAGCTGGCCAAGGCAGCCAAGCATATGCTAGATGCTAGTCTAAAAGCTAGGGATGGTGTCCTAAAGTAGTCAAGATGCTGTCCTCGTAGGGCAGCAAACCACCATGCAGTGCTGTCCTTGGTTGGGCAGCAGCAGACTAAGATGCTGTCCTGCTGTCCTACCAGAGCAGCAAGACTTATCCATCAGGGTCGATCAAATTTATCCATCTCCACGCTCCCACCTGCATTCGGTGTTTCATGTGGTTTTCCTCAGGCTGTTTCAGGGGGTGCCGCCGACTTATATGGTGCAGCTTCTGCCTATTCGTCATTCCTAGCTCTGCCCACCCAGGCGAAGGTCGTTCGTGCCTGTTCTCCATAGGAGCACTTGGGAGATTTTAATTCAGTGGATGGCAGGGTGCTGACTGATGCTACTTGGGAGCAGGTCGGAGTTTCAGCTCGAGGACGAGCTGTTTCATGGCGAGGGGGGAAATGTTGTGGACGCCTTCATACGCAAGTACTATCGGAGCTGCAATAAGCGGCTGGCGCCGGTTTAGGGCCCTAAGTGCCTGTGAGTTTAGGCTTAGGTTGTTGGGATTGGCAGGGTATAACCCAAGTCCCTGGTATTGGTTAGGCAATCAAGGATTAGTTTAGATTCGGAGCCTCCAAGGGAGGGCAAATTAGATTCATCCTTATATCAGTTCCCAGTTACAATCTAATAAAGTCAATCATTCCTCGTCCATATCACACACTATTTTGGCCTTTCTTTTCTTTTAATTAAGTGATATGTTGATTTCCTGCGCATTCGAGAAACAAGTCTTACATGGTATGATTAATTAGGTTCGTATCTCTTTTTTGATGTCATAATGCTATCGCAGGGGAATGTTATAGATACATTTTATGTTTCTCTAAATGTTTGGGTTACACAATGTTATAACTTTAATTTTAATTTCTCATTTATTACACTAGGAAACTGAAAATGTTTGTTGTCAGATATCCATGCCAAGGAGCCCCCTGGTGATGTCTTAATATTTATGACAGGAAAGGTCAGTACCTTAAGATCTTTCATTGTTTATTTGCTTGTCTACCTTTTTTTTTTTTGCAAAGTATATATCTGTAGTCCTTGGCATCATGGCCTTAATTGACATATACTGCAACTCTTGGAAATATATTACATGGTATCCAGTTACCAGTTAAGTTGAACCAAACTGCTTTAATGGTACCCTATAAACCTATGTAATCTGTTACCACACCGTCACCAACCAACACTTTCTTTTTTTTTAATTAAAATTTAGGTTTTTTTTGTTTTAGTGCTATATTGATGTTAAATTTTGAAAATATTTAATTTTGTATTGATATAGGCAGTTTTAGTTTCTTTTTCTTGTAGTATTAATAGTGGAACATATATTTTTTGGATTATATGTAAAGATAACTATTATTTGTACTTATCCTTATTCTTTTCCTTTATTAATTACTAGGAAAAGCGGCGCACTGACGCCACACTCGTAAAAGACATTTCTTTACAAAATAATATTCTGATAATGTCTATCTTGATTTCAATACCTTACTATTTATGAAAATTGATAAACATATATTATATTAGTAATATCATAAATAATCTTATAGTTCTAAAATAATATAGAGTAAAGTGCATCAACGGTCCTTAAACTTGTCACGGTGTGTCATCCCGGTCCCCAAACTCGTAAAATGCATTTTTTTACTCCCTAAACTTAGGTTCGGGTGTCATTCCGGTCTCCGAACTTACAAATTAAATATTTGACTCCATAAACTTAGCTTTTGGTGTCATCTTAGTCCCCAAACATACAAATTACATGTTTAAATCACTAAAATTAATCACTGATCTCCTTTCCCCTTGCTGTCATACTCCCACACGCCGCCGCCATACTGCAAAATCACAGTTCGTCGCGGATGGCATCAGACGGTGCCCTCGAGACGGACCCAATAAAGAGCAGTTGCAAGCTAGCAAAACTACTGCTCGATCCAATCCAGATAGGGACAGCAGGAGCCTTCTTTGTCCACGAAAGACAGCAGGCGCAGGAGCAACTTCCTCACGCAGAACACGAGCTCACTTCTCTCCATGCGCCACTTCAGATGATCGATAGCTGTTGGAGTATAAGTGAATTGCCCACCTTTTCCTACCAGCTTAAGCTTTTAGGTTGAATTGGTTGGTGCATGCAACTCAATATAGTATCAGGGCCAGAGGTCGCAAGTTCGAATCCAGGCGGGCGCGATTAAATAAAATAATTGCAGCCCACTCTAGTATCCACGTATGCGGCCTAAGGGAGCCTGCACGTGAGGGGGAGTGTTGGAGTATAAGTGAATTGCCCACCTTTCCCTATCAGCTTAATCTTTTAGGTTGAATTGGTTGGTGCATGCAACTCAATAATAGCGGCTGAACATGCGCTCACATCTCTACTTTGGGCCCTCTTGATTCTGGCCCCATCAGGACGACGACGTCCTTGAGCATGTAGCTCTGGCATCAAGCACGGAATAAAATTAAACATATAAGATGTCCCAAAGGTATATTGGATACAATGCATTATTTAGGGACGGGAATGATACAGAAAGCTAAGTTCAGGAGTAAAATATGCAACTTGCGAGTTCGGGAACTTGAATGACACCTGAAGCTAACTTTAAGGAGTCATATATGCATTTTACAAGTTCGGCGACCGGGATGACACAGGGTGATAAGTTTGAGGACCGGTGGTGTAGTTTACTCAATAATATATTACAAACACAAAAGCAAATGAGAAAAAATTTAAAACTGCAACAACACCACATCTTCGGAGGACAAATACATGACTAGGCTATGTGGAAGTTGTCTCTAAAACATTATCATAACCTTTACGGCCCTGATACATGACTAGGCTACGTGGAAGTGGTCTCTAAAACATTATCATAACCTTTACACTAAGCATCTTATTTTGAGGTGTAGTGGCACTAAGTGTATCTCAAAGGAGTTCATAAGGCTAGTTATACAAAAATATAGACATTTATTCACCAGCTCCTGTAGAACTCCACCGATAAATATAGATATTATGTCCATAGTTAAGCACGGCCACCTCTGTCATGCACCTATTTTTTCTGGCAATGAGAGGTGAGGTAAAATCATAAAAGAAAGAGGTGAGGTAAGAGTGCTGGTTCCCCTTGGCTTAAAATAAACCCAGTCGCATCTTATTTTTTGATACTAATTAGGAGTATTAAATATAGACTAATGACATAATAAATTTTATGAGCCCTAATTTTTTTCAGGAGATGAATATATGAAGCCTTATTGTGCAATTGTTACACCATCTGATGTTGTACTGAGCGTATGGTAATCATGGGTTAATTAACCTTAATATATTCGTCTCTCGAAAAAGTTTAGGCTTACGTAATTAGTTTCGTGATTAAATGATATTTAGTCCTCGTAAATAGCACAAAGCGTTCAATATGGAATGGTCTATTTTAAGCCCCACGGAACCAAAAACCCAGTAGGAAGGCAGCCTGGGCTGCTGCCTCGATTTTGTCGATAGGCATCGATGATGCGCATGCGAAAGCCCTATTCGTGTGGAGGTTGTAGGGACAGTTCATTTCCCGAAGAGGAAGCAGTGCGGAGGCCTTTCTTTTTTTATCATGATTTTGTCACGAGCCACCGACTATGAGAAAGCCCTATTCGTGTGGAGGTTGCGTTTCCCGAACAGGAAGTGGAGCAGAGGCCCATCTTTTTTTACCGCGATAAATTTCACGCGTCATCAAGCGACACGCGAAGGACAAAGAGGACAACAAATTTTCCTACGACTACATACAATATAGATACAAATTCAAAAGAAAAAGAGAAAAAACAAAAAGGGAAAATTAAAAACTTTAAAAATAAAAAAATAAAAATGAAAAAAAGAAGAAAAGTCGCGGAAGGAACCGCCCAGAGGCCAGCGATTCCTTCCGCGGTATAAAGAGTAATAATAATAATGTGTGGTCTGCTCATGCTGAACTATGATTAATTGAGTATTTGAGATTTCTGCAGGATGATATTGACAAGATGGTCTCAAAATTGGAGGAGAGAATTCAAAATCTTGAGGAAGGCTCCTGCATGGATGCTCTTGTCCTTCCTCTTCATGGTTCCTTGCCACCTGAACTGCAGGCAAGTTCTAGCCTTCAATTTTATTTGTTCTTCACCCTCCCAACCAAACTTTGCTATTATCTTAGCATGTGTTTGGTTTGGGGACCAAGTGGGACAGGTTGGTCCCATCCCTGTTTTTTTTTTTTTTTTTTGGGTTGGGTTCAATCTATTTCATCTTTGGTTTAAAAGGATGGGTCCAACCCAATTTCTTGTTTGGTTTTTGAGGTTGAGAGATGGGATGGGATGGAGGCCATTTTCAACCGTCATCATATCTTTTTATTTGTTCCCTTATTTACTTCCCGTCTCCTTTTCTGACCACCGACGGGGGCCCACTCCTGGCACCACCTGACCACTCGCTCACTTGCACACCTGCCGCTGCCTGACCATCTGCCGTTCGCCTGCGTCCACCGCCGCTGCCGCTGGCCTACTTGGCCGCACCTGCCCACCGCTTGTGGGACAGAACGAAACGGCCGTAAAAGGGATCAAACTGGGTTGACCCTGTCGGCTCGTTCTGATGGGATGGATTGAGCCTGCATCTATAGAGCATATTCCCCCTTTTGGACCATCTCCAACCAAACATGGGTCTATCTGGTCCAACCCATCCCAGCCCACTCTAACCCCCAAACTAAACACATGCTTATATTGTTTGATTTGGTAGCGTTGCAGTCCTTGAGATATGATTTTCTCTTTCTTCCTTCTATTAAACATTTTTTTTCATGCTCTGCAGCGTTTCTGATCTTGTACTCTTCTCATATAGGTTAGGGTATTTGCCCCAGCTCCTCCAAACTGTCGACGCTTCATTGTTGCAACTAATGTTGCTGAAACTTCTTTGACTGTAGATGGTGTCGTGTAAGCAGCAACATAATCAGTTGAGGAGCATGTGTTTTTTTTTTCTGGCCATCTTGAGATCCTAGTTCTTGTATTTCAATTGAGTAACAAAATTGCTTGGTGTTTTCTGTTGTAATAATAGAATAAAAAATAATATGCTGGAAATAGAATAGAGTGGCATGGACTACTCTGCTAAGAGAAACACTTGCATATTTAGTTGATTATTTAGAAGATATGTTATTCAAAACAGCATTCATTTGTCTGTGAAGGCATAAATTTTCATACAACTCATACCATTTTTCTACATTGTTGGTTATATTTATAAATTGATCTGCAGCCATATTAAAATTTTGTGTCACTCTCTAAGAACAAATTTATTGGAATTAAATCATGCCTAGCCCTGTATGCCATTTTGGTGTCATTGAACATATGTTACATCACTCATAGTAGCAGTGGTAGAGTGCAGAAACTTAGATTGATATATTTAGGGAACATTTGGTTGGATGCCGCAACTCCCCTATATTTTTTTTCAAAAGAAGTTAACCATTGCAGTTAAATAAAAATGTGTAACAAATTTGCCTTAATATTCAGTTGAGCCTATTGATCTGTCATCATCTGATGTGACGTCTAGTATAACACTTGGGTGTGCAGTGACTAGCTATCCAGCTTTATGTTATGTCTTTCATAGGATTAGTGGATTGTCTGCTTTAGAACAGTTTATTCGACTATTTTTCTAGAAAATAACGAAAACTGTTCTGCGGAAAAAAGAATAATGAAAATTCCAATATGTAAATATTGTTTAAGACAATAAGTCCAACTGGGACACTGTAGTTGAAGTGCTAACATCACTACTTCACAGATGGAGGTGATTAAGCTTAGTTTGGCTACAAACCAAACAGTTGCCACATGTATTTGCCCAAACTTATTGCAGGTTTTATGGGTGCAATCCAAACGGTAGCCTTACTTTGCCTAATTTTGCTTTAGGTATAGCCACAAACTAAATGGCTTGATTTTGCCACATGTTAGGTGCAGCAAAATTACGGCATGTGTCTAAGGGCCTGTTTGTTTGCACTCAAGATTATATAATTTGTTATAATCTGTCGTGGGCAAGAAGCAACTTAGATTATTCTCCAGATTGTATGATTGTATAATGTACACCCCTAGATTATCATAATCCCATAAGCCACACAAGGGGAGCTTATTTCAGATTATTTCTACACCAACCATTTACTCCATCAATAATCTAGGCAAACAAACAAATCTATAGAGATTATATAATGTAGAACCAATAATCTCAATTATATAATTTAGCACAAATATTTTAATGATACTATTACTATTTCTTTTTTCTTTAGGTTTGTGATTGATTGTGGTTATGTAAAGCAACGCCAGTATAATCCATCGAGTGGAATGTATTCACTGGATGTAGTTCAGATCAGCAGGTAAATAATTTGGCATGTGTTATCTTGTTTCTGTCTGCATCTTGTTTGCTGTCATATTAATTCCATTCATATATGTCTAGTTTTAGTTGCCAACATGCCCTGATGTTTTAGTGAATAACTAGAGTGCAGGCTGATCAGCGAGCAGGGCGAGCTGGAAGAACTCGGCCTGGCAAGTGCTATAGGCTATACCCAATGTCTATATATCAAAAGGAGTTCCTTGAGGCTACAGTTCCTGAAATTCAACGCTCTTCTCTTGCTGGAAGTGTTTTATATTTAAAATCATTAAATCTTCCAGACATCAACATCCTGAAGTTTGATTTTCTAGATCCACCATCACGTAAGACACCACATCAGATTCTTACAGTTCTTATTACTATTAAGTCATGTGAAGAAATTACTTTTGGGACGATTGCTATGGGGCTGGTTGGAGGACGTGCTTTCTCAGAGGTTGTCGCTGTTGAGCTTTATCGCCAGCAACCCATGATGGTTGCTGGCCTTGGTAGGGCTATACATTCCTGATAACTATAACATGTTGTTGGGCCCCACTTGGATGGGAAGGGAGGCTGCTGAGTGGCAGCACCTCTGGTATCTGCAATTGGTAGGTTGTGTGGTGTTTGCTGCCTCTGGATCGTGCTGACTGCTTGCCCCATGGGCCTTATGCCCATAACACAAACGTTTAAAACTATACTTATAAAAGACATCCATGGTTGGACAGGAAGAGAACATAGAACAGCTATTGATTCTTATGATGAAGGGTGGAGGAAGGGTGGAAGCAGCTAGTGATTGCACGTAATGGCTTAAACTCTCTCATTATCCTTTGGAGAAAATTCCTTCCATACCCAAAGAATTTACACATATCCCTTCTATACCCAAAAAAATTACAAAATCCCTTCTATACCGAAATCCTAATTTCCCATCCCCTCTATACCCAAAACCGTTAGTTTGGGGTTAAGTGTGGGCTGAAAACACCATAATGATTGTGTTTACAATGGTACTGCCCCAAACATTGGCACAGATCTGTGTCTTGCTATAGACGAAGCCCATTGATTGCTCTAGTGAGTGTGTGTATGCCCTTGGGTCTATGTATGACTCCTTTCTTCTATAAAAAAAAAAAACGTGTCCAGTAAGGGAATAATTGTGTGCAATAAATGCAATGCCAAAATGGAAATTATGTTCTGTCTCCAACCTACTTTTTTAATTCACAAATTGTCTGCAGGTGAATCATTAGAAGATGCTTTGAGGCAATTATACCTCATTGATGCAATTGATGAAAATGGGCAAATAACAGATAATGGGCGTATTATGGCAGGTATCAAATCTGTCTGCTATTGAAATTAAATGGTTATTCAAAATCTTTTTGAGCTTATTTGCAGACTGTTTTTAACATCTTTTAATATGAAATGTGGGCAAATCCAATAAAATATTCCTTAACTTTGAAGATCAAGCTGTACAAGCTGCACATGACATTATTATTATAATATAATGCTGTCATCTTGAGTTTCGGATATGCCTGTAGTGTGCTTCATTATATCCATTGTGTAATTTCAGTCTGCCTTTAGCTGTCCTACTGATTGAGCAACATGGATAGTATGTACCAAAAATGGAAATGTTACGATGAATTCTTGACATAAGATTGTTGTTTTTAATCTCTGATGTGCAATGTAACGCAGTTTCATGTTTTTATCATGCAATATTTATCAGCACACGTTTAGTTAGTAATTGAATGGTTAAAATAATTCATCAGAAACATGTCACTGTGATTTGACATGTTTCCATGTTTGGTAATTCATCTGATTCTAAGATTTGTGCTCTGTGCAAGGGTGATTATCTCATGAGCGTAACAATGATGTATATAATATGGTTTGTAGGTTCCTAATATATGCTGCAAGTTCTTGTACATAATGAAATTGTAGCTTACAGGTTAGCATGATAACTTCACATACGAAAGGGTGCATTTAATCTTAGTTGTGTTAGTAGAGTTCAATTTGGTGACAATCACAAAACATTTATGTCTTGTTGTAGAATGTGCTTTTCTACAATGTGGAATAGGAATTATGCACCATATAAGCTTCTAGGTGAACTATGCTTGGGTCCAAGGATAATCTTTTAATTTGGTTGTCTAAGGATAAAATTTTGTACAGAACCCCCCCTCAAGCCTTCTCTTTCAAGGACTTTGATCAATGAGATCAATATGCTTGGGTCCAAGGATAATCTTTTAATTTGGCTGTCTAAGGATAAAATTTTGTACAGAACTCCCCCTCGAGCCTTCTCTTTCAAGGACTTTGATTGAAGCCAATGAACTGGGGTGTCTATCTCAGGCATTAACAGTTGCTGCAGTTTTGTCAGCGGAAATCACATTGCGATCAACTAGAAGGTGGTCCCCCTCTTCTTCCTTCTCTCATGCACTCTACTGTCCGTTAACTTGTACTATATTCAGCAAGGACATGGATGGAAAGAGGAAGAGACAGGAGCTTCCTGATGGCTCTGGCTGGGGTGACCATATACAATTGCTTCAGATATTCGAAAGCTGGGACCAAATAGGATATGATCCAAAATGGTGCTCTGATCATGATTTGCAGGTGACAAAAAAGAATGTTTGTAATATTTTTAATTAAAAAGAATAGTTAGTGAGTAAATTCAACTGTCTTTGATCAACTGAGACAGAAAGGAAGGAAAAATATCACCTTAACCTGAATTTTCCACAAAATACCCTAGGAATGGTTATTTCCACAAAGTTCATAAGATTTTGGAAAATGTTGTGTAGAAATGAATGAATCTTTAAGATGATTATACGGTTAATTTTCAGTTATCTATTCAAATAGAAGTATAATGTATTTTTTATAGCGCTTGAAAGCTTGGCTTTGTACATATTTATGAAACTATTTTATATCTATGGAAGACTCATGTTGGATTAGTCCCACATTGGTGGTTGTGGGGGAGTGTAGAATAATAGAATTGAGTCTAATGGATGGATTGCATTAGAGTACATGACTTGGGGGGTAAGGCAACCCCACCGGATACACATGGTAGTCTACGATACGTATATCTAAACTACCAAATATACTCTAACACTCCCCCGCAGTCACAGCGGGAGCACCGCAGACGGTGAGACTGGAGAAAAAGCCGAAGGCAGGAGCCGACGGACTGACATCCCCCCGCAGCCGGAACGTCGGGTGGTACGGACGCTGCTACTGGAGAGAACCGGCGAGTAACTCAAGCGGATGATAGCCCTTTTTGCAATGTCGAGGTAGCCGAGCTGGAGGGCGAGTAGCCATGGTCGAGGATGCCGTGCGTAGAGTAGCCGTGGTCGACGTAGAGCTGT
The DNA here is from genome assembly GCA_015342445.1 of Digitaria exilis. Classification (NCBI taxonomy): domain Eukaryota; kingdom Viridiplantae; phylum Streptophyta; class Magnoliopsida; order Poales; family Poaceae; genus Digitaria; species Digitaria exilis. The sequence goes on along the minus strand of JACEFO010000477.1, from coordinate 200,434 downwards.
CGAGGTTGCCGAAGACGAGGTAGCCGCACATGAAGCCGCTGGCGCATGAGGAGGCGCCATGGTGATAGCGTAACGGAGAAGACGCCGAAGACGAAGATGGCGACACGTCGAGGCAGTCGAAGAGGAGGGACGGTGCCGAAGTCGACGTAGTCAGGGCCATCGGGCGATACACCCACGGGTTTGCCAGGTCCGTGAACGTCTCGGGGACGACGACACGCACCAGTGTTGCCAATACCGGACGTGTGAGGGAGAGTGCACAACTAGGCGCCCTCGTCTGAGAGACCAGCAGAGAAGGCCTCCAAGGCGGTCGCAGGCGAAGAAGAACGGCGGGGTAGAAGATGCCGATGCAGCCCGCAGTTGCTGGAGTAGACGAACGGGGTAGATAAGACGGCGACGCTAGCGGCGAGGTTGTGCTAGACGAAGCGAGGAGGGGAACCCAGATTGTTCGGCACAAGGCCGAATGATCCGAGTGACACGGCGGCAGTGCTCGAAGAAGACGGCGAAGAACTCGGACAACTTAATGAAGACCATACGCATAAGACGCGCAGTGACGTAGTCGAAGACGAAGGTCGATGACGTAGTCGATGGCGATGAAGATGCAACGGCGAAGAAGACCACGGGTAGCACCGCTGCAGCCCGAAGAGGCGACACTGCGGTAGCCCTCCATACTCGGGAAGCGCAGTACGAAGACGGACGTCACAACAGCCGGGTGGATCACGCACGTCGGCTGATCAGACCGAAGATGCGTGAGGCGAGGCGACGATGGACGAAGTCGATGGAGACATCTCGATCGATGAAGGCGAAGACGAGCCGACGAGGGTTGACGAGCAGGAGAGGCGGCCAAGAGGGCGGTGCACCACCCATGTAGCCATGCCGCACAGTCGGAGGCGAGGAAGAAGCCGGCGAAGTCGATGCCGACGTCGAGGTAGAGGCGCAATGTCTACAGGCGGTGGGCGACGCAATCTCGATCAGTGATCGAGCAAAAGAAAATAGACACACAACAGCAAGTTCTCGTGTGGAATCTCCGGGCGCACCAAGTGAAGACCCACCTAACGCCATGACCTCTGTCATGTCCTCTCCCACCACGGTCAACAGGCAAGCCAAACTATGATGCAAGAGTGAGGAAGAGCAGAGAGGGTCGAGCGGCTCGAAGGGGTGTGGAAGGAAGGGTTGGGGCCGATCCCGGGTGGAGGCAGCTCCATGGAGGGCACGATGAGCCGCGGTGGCCACGACCACGGACGGACCAAGGCTAGCTTGGGTGGAGCAGCGCCGACGACCGGGGAGAAGGCCACCAGATCCGCCAGGGGAGGGGGCGGTAGAAGGGGTGGCGCAGCCAGGAGCCGCCGCCGCCGTCGCAGCCATGGATGGGCCAAGCGCCCTCCGAGCGGAGCTGCGCCGACGGTCGGAGGAGGCCATAGATCCACCGCCAGGCCAGCATGCGGACTCATGGAGCCGACCTGCCGGCGGCAGATCCTGCCAGGAGGGAAGCAGGAGGGAGGGAGGCCAAGGCCAGCCAGCCAGCGGACGGCAACACCCGGGTGAGTTCTTCACGATCTGTTGCTGCTTGACGACGATGGCGGCGGATCGGCTTCGATCTGCCACCAGGCTTTGGGGGCGCGGCCCCCAGCGGAGATCATGGGCGAACTCCCCGGGGGCGCGCTACTGGGTCGTCGAGGGGGCACTGGAGCACGCCGTGGTAAACCCCCGGCGGCGCGTAGGTGGCAGGGGCGCGAGGGTGCAGCGGAAAAGTTAGGGTTTGTGGCCTAAGATATAAACCTAAACTCGTGATACCATGTAGAATAATAGAATTGAGTCTAAAGGATGGATTGTATTGCATTGAGGCCTCGGCCGGTATATATAGGAGTACATGACTTGGGGGGTAAGGCAACCCCACTGGATACACATGGCAGTCTACGATACGTATATCTAAACTACCAAATATACTCTAACAGGGAGAGTTGAACCAAGTTAAATAGTGGGGAATCCCTCACCATTTGAGCTTACTTTTGGGATGTAGAAAGACTTGGGCCAACAATTGGTATCGAGGGCCGGTCTGCAAAATCGGTTCATATTATACTTAGACGGTGTAGGCCCAAGGCCTATTAGACCATAGTATCTGTATTGGGTCATGATGTAGGACACTGAAGGATTATTGGATTAGTCCCACACTGTTGGAAACCATGTTAAATAGTGGAGTCCTTGACGTATATGGATACCTCGGAGTCCATTATGGCCCACACTGTTAGAGTCCTTGCAAGGTGGCTCGGTTGCAATACGTACAACACCATCTCAAGGTGCCCACATACAACTCTATGCCTCCGTGTCACCATTGTGCTCTTGGTTCCACTATCCCGTGCCTAAAATCTATCGCTGGGGTTATCCCCTTGCAGATTGCCGGAGCAAAACTCCGACAGTCCCTCACCTGCAGGTTCCAGTGTTTGGGCCAACAACTCATACACTCTGTGGCCATATTTATGGTACTCCCTTGACCACTTCAACTTGTCTTCCTCAAAAGGGTGCTAATATCATAACTACGTGTACTTTTTTTTTTCTCGAACATGAAGAAAAGTTGCGCCATTGTTGTATTAATAAAGAAAATATAAAAGGCACGCCTATATGTGTTACATATCCCTTGACCTAATCAATCATTCCTCGCAATTCTATTTGCCTTCATGGTACCAAGAGACCGAGGCCTCTCCGATCTCGATTTGCACCCAAGCCCGTTTGCGATCTTCTCGCATCTAGCTCCGCATCGGCCGTCTTCGGCCGTCACTGCCCACCACCTCGCACCAGCTTCCTGCCGTCGCGATGCCCTCGCTGAGGACGACAACCACTCCTGCACTCCAATGCCTTTACCCCTAAAGTGGTCGATGGCATGAAGCTGCCACCCTCTTCAATTTGAATGCTGAGGCTGGTGCCCTGCAAAACATCCGGAGTTACTCCCGATGACGTGAGTAGTTTCTTCTCACCCTCAGCAAGTACTCCCTTCAAGTGCACGTTCTTCAAGACGCTCTTGCGCCCGCCTCTCCGGAGTGGACAGGCATGGACTGTGTCATTCGGTCCTCGCTCTACGGTACCCTTCCAGCGACCTCGACATTGTCATGGCCGAGAGGAGCAAGGGTGCCAATGCTCGCTCCTCCTGGATGGCTGTCGATCGGCCTCCCTTCGTCCTAGGATCAGCAGTTGCTCGCCTCATTCTTCAGTAACATGACGCTGCAGCAACCCCTGAAGACCGACTGGTACTTTGACTTAGGTGTCACTTCTCACCCAGCTACTATTTCCCAAATTTTACCTCTGCAGTACCCTTTTCCTTCATCAATTGTTGTTGTTAGGGGATGACTCTTTGCTTCCCGTCGCCACTACCGGTCCGGTGCTACATTCCTTCCTGGACACTTATACTCTTAATAATGTTTTTATCTCCAAAACTTATTAAGAAATCTTATTTATGTTCGCTTGTTTTCTTCTGATAAAAATGATAACAGTTATTCTGTTGAATTTGACCCCGCTGGTTCTGTGAAGGATCTGGGAACACAGAGGATGATCGTCAAGCGCAATTGCTCTGTTCATTGTAGCTCCCCACGGCTCATGGTCTCGCAGTTGCCGCTGCTCCCTCGTTGTGGCATCATCATCTCTGTCACCCTGGTCATGAGGTTTTAGCAAAGGTCGCTTCAGACATTCCGCTTTGTAATAAAGCACCTAGCTCGCTATGCCATGCTTGCCAGCTAGGTCGTCATAATCATTTTCCTTTTCAGTCATCAAACTCTCGCCGATCCCAATTGGTGCAGTGTCAGGCCATGGAGAAGTTTGATGCTCTTATGAGCAATCACACGTGTGATCTGGTTTCCTATTATCACTGGGGACATGGGGTATTCAAGCACAAATACAAGGTTGATAGATCACTGGAGCGTTGCGGGTTTTCTGTGGCTTAACCTAGCGTCTAGGTATTGATTTCGACGAGACTTTCCCTATCATGAAGCCTGCTACATTTTGCACCGTCTTCTGGGGCGTAGTGGTGTTTAGCCGGCCGGCTGCAGCTGCCAATCGACACCCTAGATGATTATGCGGCAGGCCTGTTGATTGGTGGTGTTCCTGTAAACCTCTCCAAGGGCACCTTTATATCTATTATTCCTCGCAATTCTATTTGCCTTCAATTAATTTTAGTTTGACACCATATACATATTATATTGAATGTCTTTCGCAGGTGCGGGGTATGAAATTGAGCAAAGATGTGAGGAACCAATTATGTCAGATTATTCAAAAAATTGCAAAAGGTTAATTCTTTAGCTTTTTTTTTTCTCTCCAGTCCTTAAATAAATGATAAAGCAGATCCCTTTAAAACATCAGTGATAAAGTGGATCACTTTTCAAATATGCTCAAGTGCTGACTAGATGTAAGTGGTGAAACCAGTACGTAGTACTAGTAGTGGTCTAGTAGCTCAGATAGCTATTTATTTTTATCCCACTTCTGTTGTTTACTTGTTTTGAAATCTGGATTAGTTTAATTGAACGAGTTTTATGTTGACACTGATCCCGAGGAAGCAAAACTTTCAACCCTAATGCTGACACTGCTTTCGACCTTCATCCTCTTGCTAATTTGAAGTTCCAGTTTTTATATTATGGATCACCTACAAGAGGCGTTTCAATATTTTAGTTATTGCAGTTTATGTAGCATAGGTGCTTGCTGTCGATCGCTTATTTTAGTGGAATCTAGGATACTGTAGTTTTTAAAATTTGTCCGGATTCTGAAGGTCCTCTTGAAACTTTTTTTTTTAAGTCTTATAAATGGAAACAGGAACCAAGGACATGTAACAAGTGATTACTCTGGAATATTGATGAATTGGTCTTTTGCGCCCAGAGCTCACCTTTAATTGTCTGATATTTCTTTGAGTCATATTACTAGGGTTTGCATGTTACTGAAAAGTAAGGACAAGGTCAGCCTGCCAGACACTAAAAAGAATACACAAAAATGTGATATCTAGAAACTGTCCATTATATTTTATGATGCATCTTAAGTTATAACTTATGGGGATTGCTCTAATTTGTCCTAACTTCTAACCTCCAGTTAGCCTCTATGGACATGTGGGAAAGCGGGCAAGCTAATGTATTTTTTATTAAATTTAGGTCCCACTAATGTGCTTGCAAGGAAAAGCCGGAAAAGTGATCCCGACTATAGAAAGTTGAGGAGAGCTCTCTGTGTAGGATATGGTAACCAGCTAGCTGAGAGGATGCTACATCACAATGGTTACCATACTGTTGGCTATAGAAGCCAACTTGTACAGGTATTGAATTGTACGATATCTTTATCAGATTTAATTCTTTGTAGAATGTTATAGTTCCTAATAATTAAGGGGAAATGGAATAGCCATTTTACTTGCAAGTTCAGCACCACGAAATTTGTATGCTTTTTTGTCCCCCAGTTTCTACTGCACATGGAAGCCAAAGCCCAAAGAAACTGCTGATAGCTACTTAAATTGTCTCGTAAGGTGACTTGTCTTGAGGGATGCTGCTTGCTATTATGCTTTCTTGCAGAACAGTACTTTAGATATGCCAAAATCATTATACAATTTATTGCGAAGAGCACATACCAGACTTAATCATATATTTCGTTTCTCGAACAATGCAGGAGAAGTGCCCGTCATTTCATTAAGGTAGAAACGAGTACACGGGTCTTAGAAAGACCAACCCAGCACCAGCATTCCACACCCACACAAACCCTAACAAACACAAAGTTACATTTGCGCCATGGAACAGACAAAACGACCCAAAACTCAGACCTTTAAACTCTGAAAGGCAGCAACCTGGTCACAGACTCTTGGAGTTTGAAGGCCCCAGCCGAACACCAAAACCACCTTCCAAGTTAACACATCTAAGGATCTCTTGGATGTTTGGCCTCCTCTTATCAAATACACAGGCATTGCGATGCTTCCACACTTCCCAAGCCACGAATTTTTCTATGAATTTAGGTCCTTACGTGCTTCTTTTGGGGCTGCTGCAATTGATTTCCTGCACCACCCTAGGAAACGGTTCACAGAAGTTTTCCAAATCCTTGTCGTATAGGCGGATTTACTGCTATAGGAGCCATTCTGAGTTAACTTCCATTTATACTGGTCTGGTACATTCTTCTGTAGAACTAAGCCATCTACCTAATCCCAATTGCGAAGATATTCGAGCAGAACCTCCACAGTAAGAGCTCCCTTGATATCACGTGACCAACTCCTACTTTTTAGTGCTTGGGCCACAGTCCGTCTCTTGGCTGTTGGTGTTAAGACTTTATCATAATAGAAGGAGACGGACTGTATGGGTCCTTCATAATAGTCGGTCTCCTGCGTATTCGAGAAAAAAAAAAACTATTTGTACAAAATAATCTCATTTCATCCTTCATGTAGACACACCAAGGAGAAATCACTTGTGTAGGTTACTGCTTGGGTAAGAAACAAAAAAATTACTGCAAAAGTTGCATGGAAATGCTATACTTCAAACTCAGTAGAATCTGCAGCAAAAAATAAAAGTAACTCATCACAGGTTTAAAATTAGCCTTGTTCATGGTTTGGTCATAGCGGCTTTAGCTGGGTTAGGGACCCAAGCCGCTACTACCTAATCAGAGAAAACAAGGTTTCTTGTTTTTAGCTATGCATGTGATTGTGGATGCAGGTAGACAAAGGATAGGACTACAAACAAACAAAAACATTGAATTTGTGCTCATATTAATTAATTTTGGAAAAAGTCTAGTTAACCCCCTGATGTTTAAAGGGTGGTCTACTTCACCCCCTCACCTTCAAAACCAGGTATTATCACCCCTAAACTTGCCAAAACCAGATAAATCCCCCCTCGGACGGGTCTAGGTGGTTTTATCTGGCCGTTTCGCCTAGGTGGCAGCCTGACAGGCCAGCATGTCGCTCTCTCTCCCCACCCCGGTCTCTTCCGGTCCCCTGCTCTCTGCACCGTGAGACTGCCCCGGCGAGCATCGTTGCCGTGCTGCCCCCTCCCGTGATCCTGCGCAGGCGACCCGTGGGGCCGCACCCCTCCCCTCCACCGTCGAGCAAGAGGCGACTACGGTGGCCGAGCGCAGGAGGGCGGCTGAGCTCGGGGGCTCGGGGCGGCTGCGACGGCGGGCGAGCACGGGATGACAGCATGCACGGGACAGCGGCGCGGGCACAGGACGGTTGCGGCGGTGCGGGGCCTTGTTCACCTCCGGCATGGGACTCTCCCTCCTACTACACGGCTGACGCGGCGATGATGCTCCCGGCAGCCCTCCGCGTCCTTGATCCCAGGCACGGCGAGCAACATTCGCGCCTGTGATCAATTTTACTTGTGCTTGAGCAAGAAATCGTCTCACATATATCTACTTGGTCGTGGCCTCGGGGGCGTTCGTTGCTTGTGCAAGCAGAGAGAAAGCAAGATGGAGGTATTGTATTGTGTGCTCGCGTGCTGTTTTGATGCCACTGCGACTCTCCTTGTTGCAGCCGTGAGCTTCAGCTCCACTGCGGATCTCTCTCTCCCTCTCTGCGAATTCAAGCGCAGGGTTCAGGGGGTTACGAAGGGAAAGGTAGAAGAAAGATCTGACGAACGGACCGATGCCAACTTGGTATGCAAAACCACCTACAAAACTATCCCAAGGGGTCATTTGAATGGTATTGAATAGTTTAGGGTGTATAAAATCCAATTCTATACTTTGGGGGGTGAAGTATTCCCACTACAATAGATCAGGGGGGCATGTAGACTTTTTCCAATTAATTTTAAGAACTAGTAACTTATCCATTATACAATTGACTTAGCAGAGTTGATATATATAATCCCAGCTCCCATCTTATATGCTATAGAAAAAACTGCAGTGAGTGAGCCGAATGGTTCCAAAATGTAATAATAGATAGTATATTATACAATGAGAGGATTCTAACTAACCTTTTGTTTTTATCTCTGTTAGAACCCGCAAATCACTGAAACCCATTTAGGCGTTGGATGTTGGTTCCGTTGTGGCTTGGTCAGGGTTGGTAGCCGGTTTTGACAACCCAATGAACAGGGCTAGCGGTGTGCAATACAAATGAAGCTTCTAATGGCATATTTAATCTATGCTACTCTTGATGAGCTTGTTAAGTAGTTTTGTACACATTGTGTAGTTTGGAAATTTGAATGTGAACTTTTGCAGGTGCATCCATCTTCTGTTCTGGAAGGTGATGAGTACGGGAAGTTTCCGATGTACGTTGTTTATCATGAGCTGATAAGTACAACTCGTCCATACATGAGAAACATCTGTGCTGTCGATCAGGCCTGGGTCGAGCCTATATTGAAGAAGCTTGAGAAATTGGATGTAAACAGATTAAGGTATATTGAGAAGTTTATGGATTAAAAGCATATTTTTGAATTATGATCCAGCAAACCCTTGTGATAGCTAATGTCATAGCCTTATGTATATCATTTGCAGTGGAGGGTCCAGTGCACCAAAAGATTCTGAACCTCTGACGGATAAGCAAGAAAACTCGGCAAAGAAAGCCATTGATGTTAAGCAATCTGAGGTGGACACTAAAATCCAGGCAGCTCGAGAGCGCTACCTTGCAAGGAAAGGCAAGAAATGACATGTTTTCATGATACATGAACATCCTTATAGTCAGCCTAAAGTTTTCTGGAAGATCATACTGACATCTGTCTAGTGGGTGGTGCATACTTGCACAACTAAGAAATTACATTATTACGGCGTTTGTTGCTCGTTTTCATGGAGTGGCAATGCCTTGACATACATCGTATGTGAAACGTGAGTTCAGAAACTTGAGGAAAATACTGTGGCACTCGTGGTTTTGTGCAAGCGCTCTTGTTTGGATCCTCATCTGTCTACAAAACGTGCCTCGGTATGCTTCGGCTGAGTACCCGTTTGACTAGCTGAATGGTTTCATTTCAATACCTTGAATGTCTTTTGATAAACAAACAAGTTTATGAACTTTGTTCTAAATGACATATTTGATTTGAGGACGGGGAGAGTAATTGTTTAGTTCTCTAGATCCTCTATTCACACAATTCCACTTGAAATTGAGAACACACCAATCGTGTTATTTCTGCTCCATACGATCTGTATGTGTGATGGTGAAATTGAAGCATGAAGATGCCGGGATGAATTAGGTTTCCGCAAAATTCAATGCTGCAGCCCAATAAGAATATTTGTTCAGGAGATTTTAACAGAGCTCAGATGTTGCAGAGGTTAAAACATAGCAACCGATGGATGCCATGGTGCTACACTAGGGTGTTGTGCCAGATATATTAAACAATCATTTGTGATTTTTATCTGTAATAGGTGGGGCAGGAGGCGCTAAGGTATACAGAAAAATATTTACAAAATAACAATAAGCTAAAAAAAAAACTAACGAAGATATACCAGAGACCCCGAGGCAAACACATTGGGGGCAAGCACTGAAGGGTCATGTCTACCACGCGCTATAATAACCACCATGAAAATCAGCATATATAAAAACCAGCATGGCAATCATATTGGAGTCATCACTTAGAGCAGTATTTCAAAAATTACTATATTGTCTCGTTCTCAAAAGATCACAAATTTTACTATCACGAAAGCAAGAAACACAAGTTTCTAACCACATCAAATGAGAGGATAAAGTTATTACTAACATTCAAATGTACTTCAACAAGTGAAATTTGAAGAAAGTATGGAAAAACAATCGAAAATGTGGCCCCTAATAAGCTTCATGAACAGAGAGCACTCTTTGATGCGGGGTTTGCCTGATCTTCTCGTGTATGATCGTACGTGATAACTTGACCCGTGCAATGTAAGGAAAATGACCCTAGGCCATTGTTTCTGATTTTTGTGTTTGATTAACAACATAACCATTGTGACTAATATGTTTATAGAGATGCTCTCTCGTAGATATTTCTAGGTCCCAAAGATACTTTGGAAGCCATCCAAATGCTCAACGATTTTCATGTGATCAATATTCAAATGATGGTCATCTGAATTGTTGAGACTGCACAGAAGTAATGTTGAATCAGTGCGACCAAAATGTTGAATAAGTAGAACCGACATGTTGAACAAGGCCATCGAATTAGTCGATGGTATTGGATGCAGGAGGTGCGTTCTTCTCTGCAAGGCAACGATTATTTCGAAGCTAATACCATGGAAACCATCGAAATAGTCGATGGTAAGGAAAATTGTTGAAACTGTGCAGCAGAAATGTTGAAACAGAGCTCACAAAATGTTGAACTAGTGGAACGGGAATGTTGAGAAGGACCATCAACTAATTCGATGGTACCTCCTGTGTCAGCACCGATTTAGTCGATGAAACAAAGAAAGTTACAGCGGCTATACAACGGCTAGTTCCTTTAGTTGGGGCTATAAATACCCCATCCCATGGCCATTTGAATGGTGATTGAGCTGGGAGAAGCTATTGGCAACTGTTTTACACATTCATAAGTCCTAATCCACCAAAGTGCTAATTAGAAGATCAAGGCATTTAGCAAAAGTGTTTAGTGCTAGATTAGGCTTATTAACGCATGTCTTAGGTGTTTAACCTACATTTTAGCGAGGTTTGCATACCTCTTTGCTTACCGGTGCTTGCATGCACAAGTGTTGTATGTCTTGCGAGACCCTCCAATCGAGTTTGTGGAGTGGCCACCGGTGCTTGTGAGAGGGAGGAGAGACCCTCGGCTAGTTGGCCGAAGCTCTACCAAGTGAAGGCGACGAGGAGCATCCAGGGAGGGACGAGCGGAGACCCACTTGCGTGTGGGGAAGTCCCGTGGTCACCCACGAAGTTATTCGACCGAGGTGTGACATCCCTGATGTTTAGAACCTTGAAAATACACTAAAAACAGGAATGAAAGGGGCAACAATGGTTTAGTGCGCTTAAGTTGATCTAAATCCGAAGTTTGAATTTCTATAAGGCTAAATTGACACCCAATTGAGATCTCAAAATTTTCATACTAAACTTGAAAATCTCCAAAAATAAAAGTTGTTTGCCATCACAAATAAAGCCTAGTTACTGTTTGGAACTTTTTCAAATTTTGAATTTAAGCCCCTCAAAAACTCTAAAAGCCATGCAGAACACCTTTTCAAATATGGCTTGTTTGAGCTTGAAAAATTCATAATTTCAGGTCCACCCCAAAAAAGAAAGTTGTGTCCCACATTTCAAACTCCAACTTTTGTGTTTCCACTTTTTGAAGTTTAGTTCAAATTTTCGGAGATTTGCACAGTTGAACCAAGGTGCTCCACGGGAGTTCCGACAGACAGCTCGGCCAGCTCTGCCCGAGGCTGGCAGCGGCCGCCACGTGGCCGGTGAGCGGCGGCGACCCCGGCCGACCGGCCAATCCCTCGGCAGTCATGTTAAGACCTCCCGCGCACGTGTCTGACCTACTGTGTTGTCCCGTCGCGCACAACACGAGCCACTTTTCCACGGCGAGCGGGCACGCCATCATGGCGAGCCGAGCTCCGCCATTGGCCGCCGGCACGCACGTCGAGCAGAGCTGCTCCGCGGCTGGATTCCCACCCGCTACGCGCCAAGCGGCCCTGCAGCGTATCTACCCTCGCCCACGCCACAATCCTCGATGCCCAACCCCGTCGCGTGCCCTGCCCAAGCTCACAGGCCATCAATGGCGCTGTTCCGTCGTCCAACCTCCCCGCGCACGCTCCCGAGGCAGCTCAGCCCTCTCTAGCGTGCCCAAACACTCCACCGAGCAGCCTTTCACCCTTGCCCAGCCAGTGACATAGTCATTCCCTCTCCTCCATGCTCACGCACTCTTTCTTCCACCTCTAGCCACAGTGAACCGAGCTCGAGCTCTCGCGCCGTAAACCAAAATCCACCGCTTTCCCCTGGATGGTTTCCCAATCCAACGTACCCGAAGCTTGCCCATTAACCTAGCTAGCTCCTCGAGCCATCCCCAACCAAAACCGGGCACCACACGACAGGAATCGACGAGTTTTCCCCATCGCACGGCCATTCCCGCCGCAAGCTCCACCTCCAGGTCGAGCCCTATACTCCGGTCATCCCCGTCGCCGCCAAGCTCCACGACGAGCTCCGCCTTCGTTCGGTGAAGCTCACGCGCCTTTCCGCGCCTCGCCTCAACCCCGCAGCCGGCTACCGACGTCGCCGGAGTAAGCCGCTCCGCCGCTCACCGTCGAGGAGCTGCGCCGTTTCGCCACCGTCCTCGAGACCTACCCCAAACGACTCGCGGTGAGCCCCTCGTCGTTTTCTCCAACTTCCCCCCACCGGTTCGCCGTCTCCTCGTCGGAATCCGGTCACCGGCGAGCCAAGGACCTAGATGCATTCCCCATTTTAGTTCTAGGGTCCTCCGTGTAAGTTTCAGGGACTTGTTTGCAAGTTTTTAAAAGATCTAGGGTCCCCGGCGTAAAAGAGATTCTTAAACCTAGATCCATTTTTCTGAGATCCTGTAAAATCATAAAAATGCACAAAAATACTCCCTGGACTCGTTAGATTGTATACTCCAATCTCATGTTTGCATGTATACACTTTTGCTGAATAGTTTTTGAATTAAAATTCAAACTCTGTTTTTAGAGTTTTGTGCACCAATTCAAGTCCTGAACTCTTCTGTAGCTGAGCTTTGGATATGTTGCTTGTATGGTCTGTAGAAGCTTTGTGTCCAAAGGAGACCTAAAAATATGGCCTGTAGCTCTAGTTATGATTTATTTAGTGATTTCTGTTCTAGCTTAGTTCTGCATTTATTAAAAAATATTTTGTGCAGTCAAAAATCGCCAACTTTCACCAGAGGCCTAGAAACTGGTTGGCACATATTGGAAAAATGCTAAACTTAATTTTAGACTCTGTTTAGGGTAGAACATTATTGAGGGCTGTCCAAGTATTATTTTTAGCCACCACTTGGGCAGAGCCTTTCTTGTACTCATGTTTAGCTCTGGTAAAGAAATCTCCTGTTTTGGAAGTAATTTTGATTTTATATGATTTAATCTTGTTTCTTTGAGCAGCAACTTGTACTGTTTTTAATAAATTCTGTATAGCTCGGTTTTAGCTAAATTTTGGAGTGAGCTTAGCTCTTATACTCCAGTAGCTGTAATAAAATTTGTGAATAAAAAGGATGAACAGAAACAGAGAAACAAAAATGAGAAGAAACTAGAGTAGATTGAGTTTTATAAAAAGAAGTAGGTCACTTTTGATAATTAATCAAATAAGGCATGTGGAGTTTTAAAATTACATAACTAAAACACTTGCATAGAAATAATGGTTTGTATTGTTTTATATATGTACACAATCACCATCATAAGAGCATAAAATTTACACCACACACACCCTCTCTAATGAATATGGCCTTCAAGTGCCTTAGCCTTTAGACTAAAAACCCAACAGCAATGCTTAAAATGTTGCATCTCATGTAGAAGGCGGTCTCGCTGACAGCACCTACAACCTCGTCCCCGCCAATGAAGAAGAAGCTCCCGAAGGTGGTGCCGACGTGATCGTGATTGACCCGGAGTCTGACCCCGGCGTAGCTCAAGAAGGCAAGCCTCGGAGCATAACCTAACTCTTAAACTTGTGGAACTATGAATTATATATGCTTGTGCATTTACGTTTCAAGGAGTTGTTTGAATACGCGAGTTGCATGATTCTAGTACCTATGTCTTGAAATACTAGTATGATAGGGTCGGTAGAGCAATGCTTTAGGACCGTTACAAGTCGAGTGATTTCCTGTCACTCGCGAGATATAGGAGTTGCTTGTCTTTACTTATGTTGGAATCATAAGGATGGACGGGCGGGATGGTATGTGTAGATCTCCCGTCCGTGTATGATAATTGGATTAAGGTCGAAATGTGTGGTTCTGTGTGTCAAGTTTTTGAACGTACCACGCACATGCCAACCTATGGCAATCGGTAAGCCCGGTACCTGATTGATATAGCTAGGACCGATAGCCATCTCTCCTTGGAAATGTTTTGTTTCCCTTGCCGTACACTTGTGGGTAGATGCGTGATGCCGTCAGTGAAGCGGTAAACCTTTACCCTAAGGGAGTGGACCCGACGCCGAATTGTGGATTGATGGGAAAGGTTGGGAAGTGCTTGTACCTTTTATAGCAAGCATTATCCGTGTGTGTTGGGTTTTCCCTGGCCAGGTAGTGAAATTTGGTTCGAACTGTCCGCTTCGCGCGGTTAATGAGACTGCTTGACCGCTGTGCTGCATTGAGTAACAAGTGGAACTATGAGGATGATGAACTTGTTGTATGTACTAAATTGTATTGCACCACTTTTATGTTTAGAGAGGATTCTAATCTAGAATGGTTAACTTTATTAGAATTTGAGGCTAAAATCATGAAAATAAGGATCCACTCTTAGTCGCTTTCTGGCAAAACAAACCCACCAGCCAAAAGCCTCTCATGTCTAGAAGTCGGTGATGAAGTTTTCACTCGACGGGTAAGCCTTGTTGAGTATTAGTATACTCAGCCTTGCTTGTGGCTATTTATTTCAGGTACTGCTTTGGATGAGTCGCTGAATTCCGTCTCTTGGCCTGCCCGGGTTCCTCCTAGCTGGCATGTCGAGTGGGTTCCGTCCTCTTCCGAGGATCGGGAGGAGTAGCACCATGGACGGCTTCATTATGGTGGTGCTATGTATCGTCGTTAGTTTAATTTCCACTGCAATGAACTCTCGCACTTTTATTTGAAATTCGAACTTGGTTTGTAATAACTTCATGAGACTATTTATGTAAGTTGAATTTGTGGAATGTTGTAATTTCTGGGACTCACCTTCGTGTGGGCGCGCGTATTGTTTCGGTCGTGAAAGTACGTGGTTAATCGGGTATAATCCGATGGCGCTCCAGCTTATTCCGGATTAAGTGCCTGACTACTTGATTAGTGGTCCATGTGTACTTAATTTGGAATAATTTCGGAGTGGTCTGCCACAGCTGATATCAGAGCCGAAACATGCACACCAGAGAGAGCAACAAACCCTTAATAAACAATTTTGAAATAAAATATGCCAACCCTTGCTTCCGCCGCGCACTTGTGATGGAATGCTATCCATAGGACCGCTAAGGATGATGTATAGAGCGTGAAGCCTATGTGGGTTAAGGGATCACGATATGATAGGTGGCTAATTATATTATAACTGACTACCAGCACATTTCATTACTGTCATTTACTTTTCGCAATGGTGGGCACAAGGTACGGCGATTGTTGTAACGTACCATGGCACTATATGAAAATATAGTGGCGGCACATAGTCAATACGCTATTGGATGGCGTATGAAACTAGAATAGCATGGTGGGCGCAAGGTACGGCAATTGTTGTAGCGTACCACGGCATCATATGCAAATATGATGGCGGCACAAAGTCAATGCGCTATTCATGAGCGTATGAAATTGTCAATATATGCTGGTCACAAAGTGTAGCACTTAACCTTACTATTGACATGTCTGCTCGTGCTCGTAACCTTGGGATAGAAAGAACCTCCTTATCCATAGAGGATGTGCAGGCCGACTTGGAGCATGCCAATGCCATGATTGCTGCCCATGATGCTCAACACCTTCTCAATGAGGGTGGAGATAATGGGGGAGAGGAAACCCCTGAATCTGATATGGACACAGAGGATGACATGCCGCCTCTGGAAGGACCACCGTCACCCATGGGCAGCCAGGCCACCGCTAACAACCTAGACGACTTCTAGGAGCTTCGATAGCAAGTCACTCCTCCGTGTAGCCTAAATTTTGGTTTCATGATGTAATAGGCTAGTTGGAGTTGAGTTTTCCTTAAGCTTTTTGAACAATGTAATCCAATTGGCATGGGATTGGGATCCCAAAAACTTGAGAAAGGTTGTAATGGGTGTGCTGAAAACTTTCTGCAGTTACTCTTGTTTTATGTATTAACGCATTTTCCTTTCACTTCTGGGCATTGACTCGAACTAGAAAGTTGGCTGAAATTTATCAAACAAAACGCTCACCAAAATTCAACCTCGTTGGTTCAGCAAAATAAAAATGGCGAGCAAAACACTGCGGCTCGGCCTCCTGAAAAACAGCAAAAACAGAGAAGTAAAAATTGAATTTTTTCGGCCTAGTTCTAGCCCAATTTTGGTCTGAGCCAAACACGAAAGTTGTAGAGTATGAAATTTTCAAGCCACTGACCGATTTGGAGCATCTAACTTGACTTCTACTGGAGGATATGATTTTTCTTCCAAAACTGCTTGCTGATATGTTATCCTTATGCAGTAAACTACATTACATTGCCATGTTCTATCTTGTCATTAATTTATGCAAGCTTATGGATTGTGGCTAATACAAGTGACTACTGAAGATGGCTATCACTCGCAGCAGTCACGATGCTAGCGGATCCAATGCTAACCAGCAGGGGCCGGAAGGGCAACAGCCACCACCACCTCTGCCACCGCAACAACCCCCAACGTGGCAGCAGCTGTATGCCACCCAAACGGAGATCCTTCGTATCTGCAGCACCAGCAATAGATGATGCAGCACCAAATGCAGCAGCAGCAAGGTGGTCACCGTGCCCCTCCACCTCAAGTGGCCCGGTACGAGGACTTGTTGGGTACCCACCCTCCGGTGTTCTCAAGAGCCGAGGAACCCGTGGAAGCTGATGCATGGATTCGGGCCATCGAATCCAAGTTCTCCACCCTGGCTACACCTTGTACTCCAAGCCGCAAGGTGGTCTTCGCCGTGCAGCAGCTCCGTGGCACAGCTCTCCTGTGGTGGGAAAACTACCTGGCTCTTCAGCAGGAGAACCACGTCATTGAGTGGGAGGAGTTCAAGACGGCTTTCAAAGCCCACCACATTCCTGCTGGATTGGTTGAGAGAAAGTTGAATGAGTTCCTGGGTCTGACTCAGGGAACCCGCACTGTGCTCCAGTACTCCCAGGCCTTCAATGGTATGTGTCCTTATGCGGGTCATCATGCTGACTCAGATGACAAGAAAATGGAGAGGTTCCGCTGAGGCCTCAATACCAAGCTCAAGGCCCAGCCGAACACTACATGGGTTGCCACATATGGCGCACTTGTGAACATTGCCATCGCCCAAGAAGATGCCAACATGGTCCATAAGGCCGAGAAGAAAAGAAAGGCTCCCGCTGGACCTTCGGGTGGACAGTCTCAAAGGTTTTGTTTGGTTCCCCCGGCTGCACCGCAGGGGCAGCCAAGGGCGCCTCAGGGTGGACGTTGGGTTGCTAGGCCACCACAGCAGGGTGCACCTCGTTTCCCTCCACCGCCGCAGCAGCAACAGGCGCCAAGGCAAAACGTGCAGCAGCCGCTTCGTCCTGGAGTTGGCTACCAATGCTTCAAGTGTGGCAGTAACAGCCATTTCAACAAGGACTATCCACAGAACAAGCCGCAGAACCAGCGACCTGGGAATCAGCAGAACAAGGGCAAGCAACAGCGAGTCCAAGTCAGGCAGGAAAGGCTCAACTACACCACCCTGGCTGACCTACCTGAGGGAGCACCGGACATGACTTGTACTTTCCCTATCCACAACCAAACTGTTGTGATATTATTTGATTCCGGGGCAACACATAGTTTTATAAGCACAAGATTTAATGCAAAATGTGGGTTAATATCATATCACACGAAATCAGCATATGTGATATCAACAGCGGGAGGTAAAATAGCATCCAACCAAGTCACGCGAAAGGTACCACTCAGGTTGGGTAGTAAAGTTTTTCCCACTGATCTAATTCTGCTTGGATTGGAAGGAATTGCTATTGTTTTGGGGGCAAATTGGATGACTCAACATAAGGTTGTGTTAGATGTTGCCGAACAGGTAGTGGTAATAAACTCGCCTTCACATGGCC
Source organism: Digitaria exilis (assembly GCA_015342445.1). Taxonomy (NCBI): domain Eukaryota; kingdom Viridiplantae; phylum Streptophyta; class Magnoliopsida; order Poales; family Poaceae; genus Digitaria; species Digitaria exilis. The sequence continues at coordinate 182,698 of JACEFO010000477.1, read as the reverse complement.
CTAGTGCACTATATCTGCCACACCGGAAATGCGCCAATGCTTGTGCCTATACTATGGTAGAAACACAAGTAGAAGACATTCCAGTGATATGTGAGTATGCTGATGTTTTTCCGGATGACTTGCTGTGGCGGACCACTCCGAAATTATTCCAAGTTAAGTACCCACGGACTACTAATCAAGTAGTCAGGCACTTAAACCGGAATAAGCTAGAGCACCGTTGGATTATACCCGATTAACCACGTACTTTCACGATCGAAACAACACGCGCGCCCACGCGAAGGTGAGTCCCAGGAATTACAACATTCCACAAATTCAACTTACATAAATGGTCTCATCAAGTTACTACAAACCAAGTCTGAATTTCAAATAAAAGAGCGAGAGTTCATTTGCAGCGGAAACAACTAACGATGATACATAGCAACACCATAATGAAGCCGTCCATGGTGCTACTCCTCCCGATCCTCGGATAAGGACGGAACCCACTCGACATGCCAGCCAGGTGGAACCTGGGCAGGCCAAGAGACGGAATTCACCGACTCATCCAAAGCAGTTCCTGAAATAAAAGCCACAAGCAAGGCTGAGTATACTAATACTCAGCAAGGCTTACCCGTCGGGTGAAAACTACGTCACCGACTTCTTGACATGAGAGGCTTTTGGCTGGTGGCTTTGTTTGCCATAAAGCACTAGGAGTGGATCCTTATTTGCATGATTTTAGCATCAAATTCTAATAGAGTTCACCAGTCTAGATTAGCATCCTCTCGAAGCATACAAGTGGCGCAATACAATTTAGTACGTACAATAAGTTCATCATCCTCATAGTTCCACTTGTTACTCAATGCAGCACAGCTGTGAAGCAGTCTCATTAACCGTGAGAAGCGGACAGTTTGAACCGAATTTCACAACCTGGCCAGGGAAACCCAACACACACGGATGATGCTTGCTATAAAAGGTACAAGCACTTCCAACCTTTCCCATCGATCCACAATTCGGCGTCGGGTCCATTCCCTTAGGATAAAGGTTTACCGCATCACTCACGGCATCACGCATATACCCACTTGTGTACGGCAAGGGAAACAAAATATTTCCAAGGAGAGAAAGCTATCGGTCCTAGCTATTTCAATCTGGTACCGGGCTTACCGATTCCCATAGGTCGGCATGTGCGTGGTACGTTCAAAAACTTGACACACAGAACCACACGTCTCGATCTTAATCCAATTATCATACACAAACGGGAGATCTACACATACCATCCCGCCCGTCCATCCTTATGATTCCAACATAAGTAAATACAAGCAACTCCTATATCTCGCGAGTGACAGGAAATCACTCGTCTTGTAACGGTCCTAAAGCATAGCTCTACCGACCCTATCATACTAGTATTTCAAGACATAGGTACTAGAATCATGCAACTAGGGTATTCAAACAACTCCTTGAAACATAAATGCACAAGCATATATAATTCATAGTTGCACAAGTTTAAGAGTTAGGTTATGCTCCGGGCTTGCCTTCTAGAGCTACGCCGGTGTCCGACTCTGGGTCAATCACGATGACGTCGGCACCACCTTCGGGAGTTTCTTCTTCGTTGGCGAGGACGGGGTTGTAGGTGCCGTCAGTGAGGGAGCCTTCTACATGAGATGCAAGATTTTTAAGAGTTGCTGCTGGTTTTAAGTCTAAAGGCTAAGGCACTTGAAGGCCACATTCACCTAAACATGCAAGTGGTTTATTCTTTTCTTCACAAAATTAGAGAGAGGGTGTGTGGTGTAAGTTTTATGTTTTTGTGATGGTGATTGTGTACATATATAAAACATTACAAGCCATTATTTCCATGCAAGTGTTTTAGTTCTGTAAATTTTAAAACTCCACATGCCTTATTTTATTAATTATCAAAAGTGACCTACTTATTTTTATAAAACTCGATCTACTCTAGTTTCTTCTCATTTTTGTTTCTTTATTTCTGTTCATCCTTTTTATCCACAAACTTTATGACAGCTACTGGAGTATAAGAGCTAGGCTCACTCCAAAATTAGCTAAAACCGAGCTATACAGAATTTATTAAAAATAGTACACGTTGGTGCTCAAAGAAACAAGATTAATTTATATAAAATCTATATTACTTCCAAAACAGGAGATGTCTCTACTAGAGCTAAACATGAGTACAAGAAAGGCTCTGGCCAAGTGGTGGCTAAAAATAACACTTGGACAGCCCTCAATAATTAAGTTTAGCATTTTTACAATACGTGCCAACAAGTTGTTAGGCCTCTGGTGATAGTTGGTGATTTTTGACTGCACAAAATAATTTTAATAAATGCAAAACTGAGCTAGAACAGAAATCACTAAATAAATCATAACTCAGCTACAGAAGGGTTCAGGATTTGAAATGGTGCACAAAACTCTAAAAACACAGCTTGAATTTTAATTCAAAATCTGTTCATCAAAAGTGTATATATATGCAGATATGAGATTGAAGTTTACAATCTCATGAGTCCAAGGAGTACTTTTGTGCATTTTTCTGTTTTTTCTATGATTTTTAGTGGATTTTACAAGATTTCAGAAAAATAGATCTAGGTTTAAGAATCTCTTTTACGCCGGGGACCCTAGATCTTTTAAAACCTTTCAAAATAGTCCCTGAAATTTACACGGAGGACCCTAGAACTAAAATGGAGAACGCATCTAAGTCCTTGGCTCGCCGGCGACCAGATTCCGGTGAGGAGTCGGCGAACCGTTGCGGGGGAAGTGAGGGAAAACGACGAGGGGCTCACCGCGAGTCGTTTGGGGTAGGTCTCGTGGACGGTGGCGAAGCGGCGCGGCTCGTCGACGGTGAGCGACGGGGCGGCTTGCTCCGGCGACGTCGGTAGCCGGCTACAGGGGTCGAGGCGAGGCGCAGAAAGGCATGTGAGCTTCATCGGACGAAGGCGGAGCTCGTCGTGGGGCTTGGCGCCGACGGGGATGACCGGAGGGTAGAGCTCGACGTGGAGGTGGAGCTCGTGGCGGAAATGGCCGAGCGGTGGGGGAAAGCTTCGATTCCCGTCGAGTGATGCTCGATTCGAGCTGGGAAAGGGTCAAGGGGCTAGCTAGGTGAATGGGCAAGCTACCTGTGCGGGGGATTGGGAAGCCATGGAGGGGATTGCGGGGGATTTGGTTCGCGGCGGCAGGAGCTCGGGTTTGGTTAACTGCGACCGGAGGTGGAAGAAGGAGTGCGTGAGCGCGGAGGAGAGGGAAAGGTTGGTTCATTGGCCGGGCAAAGGTGCAAGGGTGCTTGGTGGAGTGTTTGGGCACGCTAGAGAGGGCTGAGCTGCCTCGGGAGCGTGCGCGGGGGAAGTCGGGTGACGGGTCGCGCCATTGATGGCCTGCGAGCTCGGGCAGGGCGCGCGATGGGGTTGGGCAAGGGGGATCATGGCGTGGGTGAGCGAAGATCCTCCGCTGAGGTCCTTGGCGCCTAGTGAGCAGGAATCCAGCCGCGGAGCAGCTCTGCTCGACGTGCACGCCGGCGGCCAATGGCGGAGCTCGGCTCGCCATGAAGGCATGCCCGCTCGCCGCGGCAAAGTGGCTCGTGTAGTGCGCGACGGGACAGTACAGGAGGTCAGACGCGTGCGTGCTTGTGCAGTGCGCGGTAGGTCGGGGTCGCCGCCACTCGCCGGCCACGTGGCGGCCGCTGCCGGCCTCGGGCAAAGCTGGCCGAGCTGTCTGTCGGGACGCCCGTGGAGCATCCCGGTTCAAACGTGTAAAACCCCAAAAATTTTAAGTGAACTTCAAAAAGTGCAAACACAAAAGTTGGAGTTTGAAATGTGGGATACAACTTTATTTTTGGGGTGAACCTGAAATTATGAATTTTTCAAGCTCAAACAAGCCATATTTTAAAGGCATTCTGTATGGTTTTTAGAGTTTTTGAGGGGCTTAAATGCAAAATTTGAAAAAGTCCCCAACAGTAACTAGGCTTTATTTGTGATAACAAACAGCTTTTATGTTTGGAGATTTTCAAGTTTAGTACAAAATTTGTGAGATCTTCGACGGGTGTCAAAATGGCCTTATAGAAATTCAAATTCGAAATTCAGCTCAAATTTAAGTGTGCTTAACCCAAAGCTGCCTTTTAACCCTGTTTTTAGTTTATGTGTAAGGTTTTAACATCGGGGATGTCACAGCCTACCCCCTTAAAAAGAATCTCGCCCCGAGATTCGATTGTGATAAGCGACATGATAGGGAAAAGATACCTTGGTCTTAGGAAGGATGTCGGGGAAGTTCTTTTTAAGGTAGTCTTTGGTTTCCCATGTGGCTTCATCCTCGGAGTGATGGCTCCACTGAATTTTGTACATTTTAACTTCTCTACTTCGTGTCTTTCTCTCCTTCACATCGAGGATCTTGATAGGATGCTCTTCATAAGAAAGATCCGGTTCAACCGAGAGTTCTTCTTGCTCCACAACCTCGGTCAGAACACGCAGACACTTTTTGAGTTGGGAGACATGGAGACGTTGTGCACGACAGAAAGCTTCTCAGGAAGCCTCACACGGTACGCAACCGGTCCACATTGTTGGGTGATTTCATATGGACCAATATAGCGAGGTGCAAGTTTTCCTCTCAACCCAAACCTTTGCACACCCCTGGTTGGGGAGACCTTGAGATACACATGGCCGCCGACTTTGAACTGAAGGGGCTTCCGTCTTTGGTCAAAGTAACTCTTTTGCCGAGACTGTGCGGTTCTTAAGTTCTCACGGATGATCCTAACCTTTTCTTCTGCTTCCTTTACCAGGTCAGGGCCGTAGGTGTATCTCTCGCCTACCTGAGACCTACACAATAGTGTCTGACATCTCCTACCATATAAAGCATCAAAAGGTGCCATTTTAAGACTTGCTTGATAGCTGTTGTTATATGAGAGTTCAGCCAGAGATAAATATTTCTCCCAATTTTTCCCATAATGGATAACACAAGCTCGAAGCATATCTTCAAGGATTTGATTTACCCTTTCTGTCTGCCCATCGGTTTGAGGGTGGTATGTTGAGCTAAGGATCAGTTTTGTGCCTAGGGATAGTTGCAATTGTTCCCAAAAGCATGCTACAAATTGAGTACCACGATCTGAAATTATCGTCTTGGGTACCCCATGTAAACAAACGATCTGATCCAAATAGATTTCAGCGTATTTCATAGCAGTATAGGCTATATTGACTGGAATGAAATGTGCGGTTTTTGTGAGGCGGTCCACAATTACCCAAATGGAGTCATGCCCCTGAGGGGTCCTAGGAAGTGCAACAATGAAATCCATGCTTATATCTTCCCACTTCCATGAGGGAATAGGTAGAGGTTGAAGAGTGCCTGCTACCTTCAAGTGGCTAGCCTTTACCCGCTGACACGTGTCACATTCCGACACATATTTGACGATCTCTCGTTTCATCCTAGTCCACCAAAAGTTTTGTTTAAGGTCTTGGTACATTTTGGTGCTACCGGGGTGGATGGAAAATTTGGAAAGATGAGCTTCATCCATGATTTTACTTCGGAGTTCGGCGTTTTTGGGCACCACTATCCGATCTCCAAACCACATTACTCCCTGCCCATCTAACCGGAAGCATTTATATTTTGCCTTGACCTTTCCTTTTGCCAATTTTCTTTTGAGAATTTTAATCTTTGCATCATTTAATTGGGCCACAACAATCTTATCATGCAAGGTTGGTTCAACAGAGATATGGTTGAAATACCCGTGAGGAACAATCTCCAAATTGAGCTTTGCCATTTCATGGCACAGGGTGTCGGCATAGGACTCCATGGAAAGGCAGTGACAGCGAGCTTTGCGGCTCAGTGCATGCGCAACCACATTAGCCTTCCCGGGGTGATAATGCACACTAAGATCATAGTCCTTGGCCAACTCCAATCATCTTCGCTGCCTCATATTCAAATGTGCCTGAGTGAAGACATATTTGAGGCTCTTGTGATTAGTGTATATATTGCATGGAACACCCATCAGGTAGTGCCTCCAAGTCTTGAGAGCATGAATAACCGCTGCCAACTCAAGACCATGCATAGGGTAATTTTGCTCAAGGTGTGGAAAGCTTCTTCACATTTGTCACTCCACTCAAATTTGACCCCCTTCTTTAAGAGTTCAGTTATTTGTTTAGCAATTCGAGAGAAATCCGGAATGAAGTGACGATAGTAACCAGCTAGACCCAGAAAACTCCGAATCTCATGGACAGAGGTAGGTGGCTGCCAATCCATCACCTCTTGCACCTTGGTCGGATCCATGGATATACCTTCCTTGGAAACCGTATGACCTAAGAATTTCACACTTTCTAGCCAGAATTCACACTTGGAGAACTTGGCGTAGAGTTGATGGTCTCTCAAACTCTGAAGAACAATGCGAAGGTGTTCGGCATGCTCTTCCTCATTCTTGGAATATTAGAGAATGTCATCAATAAAGACCACCACGAACTTGTCAAGCTCGGACATAAGAACCAAATTCATGAGATACATGAAGTAGGCTGGGGCATTTGTGAGTCCAAAAGACATGACCAAGAATTCATAGAGTCCGTAGCGGGTGGAGAAGACAGTCTTGGGAATGTCACTAGGACGAATCTTTATTTGGTGATAGCCAGAGCGAAGATCAATCTTAGAGAACACTCTGGCGCCAGCTAGTTGATAAAAAAGGACATCAATGCGGGGAAGTGGATACTTGTTTTTAATGGTCACCGCATTGAGAGGCCGGTAGTCAATACACAACCTCAAAGAATGATCCTTCTTCTTCACAAAAATAGCCGGACAACCCCATGGTGACACACTAGGACGGATGAAACCCTTGTCTAGCAATTCTTGGAGTTGAATTTTTAATTCAGCCAATTCATTGGGTGGCATTCTATAGGGTCTCTTTGATATAGGTGCTGTGCCAGGTTGAAGTTCAATTACAAATTCAATATCCCTATCCGGCGGCATCCCAGGCAAGTCATCCGAAAAAACATCGGCATACTCACATACCACCGGAATGTCTTCTAGTTGTGTTTCTACCATAGTATAGGCACAAGCATTGCCGTATTTCCGGTGTGGCAGATATAGTGCACTAGGGCCATGCGAAGGCGAGTTTATTTCCACTACCCGTTCGGCAACATCTAGCACAACCTTATGTTCAGTCATCCAATTTGCCCCCAAACAATATCAATTCCTTCCAATCCAAGCAGAATTAGATCAGTGGGAAAAACTTTACTACCCAACCTGATTGGTACCTTTCGAGTGACTTGGTTGGATGCTATTTTACCGCCCGCTGTTGATATCGCATATGCTGATTTGGTGTGACATGATTTTAACCCACATTTTGCATTAAACCTTGTGCTTATAAAACTATGTGTTGCCTCGGAACCAAACAATATCACAACAGGTTGGTTGTGGATAGGGAAAGTACCATTCATGTCCGGTGCTCCCTCAGGTAGGTCAGCCAAAGTGGTTTACTTGAGCCTTCCCTGCCTGACTTGGACTCGCTGCTGCTTGCCCTTGTTCTGCTGATATCCAGGATGCTGGTTCTGCGACTTGTTCTGTGGGCAGCCCTTGATGAAATGGCTGTTTCTGCCACATTTGAAGCATTGGTAGCCACCTCCAGGATGAAGCGGCTGTTGCGCGTTTTGCCTTGGCGCCTGTTGCTGCTGCGGCGGTGGAGGGAAACGAGGTGCACCCTGGTGTGGTGGCCTAGCAACCCAACATCCATCCTGAGGCGCCCTGCTGCCCCTGCGGTGCAGCCGGGGGAACCAAACGGAACCTCTGAGGCTGTCCACAAGAAGGTCCAGCGGGAGCCTTCCTTTTCTTCTCGGCCTTATGGAATTCCATGTTGGCATCTTCTTGGGCGATGACAATGTTCACAAGTTCACCATATGTGGCAACCCGTGTGGTGGTCAGCTGGGTCTTGAGCTTGGTATTGAGGCCACGATAGAACCTCTCCATCTTCTTGTCATATGATGACCAGCATAAGGACACAGACCATTGAAGGCCTGGGAGTACTGGAGCACGGTGCGGGTTCCCTGAGTTAGAGCCAGGAACTCATTCAACTTTCTCTCAACCAATCCAGCAGGAATGTGGTGGGCTTTGAAGGCAGTCTTGAACTCCTCCCACTCAATGACATGGTTCTCCTGCTGAAGAGCCAGGTAGTTTTCCCACCACAGGAGAGTTGTGCCACGGAGCTGCTGTGCTGCGAAAACCACCTTGCGGCTAGGAGTACAAGGTGTAGCTAGGATGGAGAACTTGGATTCGATGGCCCAAATCCATGCATCCGCTTCCACAGGCTCCTCGGCTCGTGAGAACACCGGAGGGTGGTGTGACATCTCTGATGTCAAAAGGATTAAAAGTGCAATTAAAATCAATGCAACCGGGAATTGTGGGTTGAAATTCAAAAATCCATCAAAAATTCAATTTTAATTCAAAAACAAGGGTTGTTTGGCACCCAACTGAAAACTCGAGATTTTTGTACTAAACTTGAAAATCTCCAAAAATAAAAGTTGTTTGTCATCACAAATAAACCCTAGTCACTGTTGGGAACTTTTGAAAATTTTGCAGTTTAGTCCCTCAAAAACTCAAATTACCGTTCTGGGCACCTTTTTGTTTTTGGGTTGTTTGAGCTTGAAAAACTTGGAATTTCAGGTTCACCCCAAAAAGAAAGTTGTGTCTCATCTTCTAAACTCCAACTTTTATTTTTACACTTTTTCAAGTTCACTTCAAATTTTTGGAGAAAATTCGAATTTGAAAACGGAGCTCCACAGGCAAGCAATAGTGCCCTGGCGCGCCCCTGCGCTGGCCGGAGCTCAGCCGCCACGTGGCCGGCGAGCGGCGCAGGCGGCGCCGAGCTGGCCGAGCCGCGGCGGATGCTGCCGCTTGTCGCCTAGCTCCTGTCTTGCCCCTCCCGAGCTGTCACTTCGTCGCCGTCGCCTCGCCTCGCCTCGCGCCGCGGAGCGCCATCATGCGGTCGCGCGCCGCCGTGGCCGCACGCGCGCTCGCGCCGCTCCGAGCGCCCTGCAGGCGGTAGAGTCCGTCCGCGTCGCGCCAAAGGCCCTGCTGAGGATCTCCACTTCATCACGCGATGATCTTTGATGCCCAACCGCGCGTGTGCGCTCTGTTCGAGCTCGCCGCGCCATCAATGGCGACCGCGACAGCCTCCCACGCGCTCGCACGCTCCCGAGGCCGCACTGTGCCACTCTCGCGTGCCCAAGCACTCCACCGAGCACTCCCACCCCTCCTCTCACTCGCTCACTCAGCCATTTCTCCTTCCCCGCGCTCACTCGGTCTTCTTCTTCCTCGCGCCGCGCGAACCGAGCCGAGCTTCTCCGAGAAATTCACCCTCCACACTCCACCATTCCCAAATTCGTCCCGCACGAAGCTAGCCCTCTACTCCAGCTCCAAATCCCGCCACTTTCCCCAAGCTATTGTCGCTTCTCCGGCGAGAATTCGTGATTTCCCCCAAATCGCAAATTTCGGCCGCCGGAGCACCCTCACGTCGAGACCCTACTCCGAGCCGTCCCCGAGGTCAACCGAGCACGCCATTAGCTTCCTCGAGCTCCATTGGTGCTCTAGGACCCTTCAAACCTCGACGAACGACCCCGACCTCACCGGCGTAGAAGCCGCGGCGGCAGCGCTGCCACTCCATCGTCGCCGGCGAGACTCCGACCATCGCCGGCCTCCCAACCGTCCCCAACCGACTCGTGGTGAGCCCAGGACGCTTTCCCCCCACTTCCCCGTGCCTAGTTCGCCGTCGTTTGGCCGGCGCAACTCCGGCGAGGCCCAGGGACCGAAGTTCATCGTCTTCGTTTTCCCAGGGTCCTCTGTGCAAAAGTCCAGGGACTTGTTCGTGAAGTTTTGAAAGTTCTAGGGTTCCCTGCGAAAATAGATTCTTAAACCTAGATTTGTTTTTCCCGAATCTTGTAAAATCCATTAAAAATCGTACAAAAATCAGAAAAATGCACAAAAATACTCCCTGGATTCGTGAGAGTCTAGTTTACAATCCCCTTTAGACATGTGTATGCTTTTGATGAACCAATTGTGAATTAAAATTCAAACTGTGAAAATTGAAAGTTGTGCACCATTTCAAATCCAGAGCTCCGCTAGGGTTGAACTTTGAATATGTTGTGTGTAGTGGCTTTGAACAGCTTGTGTCCAAAGGGGACCTAAAAATATGATCTGTAGCTCCAGTTATGAATTAAAATGTGTTTTCTGTCTTTTTGCAGTGCAGAAATCATTAAAAATAATCTGTGCAGTGAAAAATCACCATTTTGCTCCAGAGGACTAAAAACGTGTTAGCACACCTGTTAAAAATGAAAAACTTAATTTTTGCTCTGTTTAGGCTAGCAAATAAATAAATGTGTGTTTTTGGATAGGAATTTATTGAGGACTACCCAAGGGTTATTTTGAGCCATCACTTGGCCAGAGCCCTCCTCATACTTATGACTAGCTTTGGTAGGGAAATCTCCTGAAATGGATGAATTTTCAATTTTTTATGAATTTATTTCACTTCTGCAGATAGCTGTTTGTTATATTATTAATAAATTATGTGTAGCTCAGAATTAGCTAAATTTTGGAGTGAGCTTAGCTCTTATACTCCAGTAGCTGTCATAAAGTTTATAGGTAAAAATGTTGAACAGAAATGGAGAAACAAAAATGGGAAGGAATCTAGGTGGAAATTGATTTATATAAAAGAATAACCTTTTTGGTAAATTAGTTAGAATAAAATGGATGGAATCTGAAATTCCAGAACAGCACCCAAATTTGTGAAGAAATAAATAGAATTCTTTTATATATGTACACAATCACCATCGAAATCAAATAAAACTTTTCCACACCTACACCCTATTCTTGTGAAGAAATTAGTAATGCTTAAGCATGTCTAGGTGAATATGGCCTTCAAAGGCCTTAGTCTTAGAATATATAGGCAGCCGCCTTAAACTATGCATCTCATGTAGAAGGCGCCATCCCGGACGGCAACTACCACCTCATCCCCGCAGACGAGGAAGAAGTCCCGGAGCACGGTGCCGGCGAAGAATCGACCAACCCGGAGGCTAACCCCCAGTCCGAGCAAGAAGGCAAGCCCCGGAGCATAACCTAACCTTTACCAAATTATGCACTTTGAATTCTCTATGCTTGTGCATTTACGTTTCAAGGAGTTGATTGAATACCTTAGCTGCACATTTCCTAGTACCTATGACTTGCAATACTAGTATGAAAGGATCGATAGGGCATTGCTTTAGGTCCGTTACAAGTCGAGTGATTTCCTGTCACTCGCGAGACATAGGAATTGCTTGTCTTTACTTATGTTGGAATCATAAGGATTGACGGGCGGGATGATAGATGTAGATCTCCCGTCCGTGTATGATAATTGATTTAAGGTCGGAATGTGTGGATGAGTGTGTCAAGTTTTTGAACGTACCACATGCATGCCGGTATATGGGAGCCGGTAAGCCCGGTACCAGATTGAAGCAGCTAGGGCCGATAGCCATCTCTCCTTGGAAACTTTGTTTTCCCCTGCCGTACACTTGTGGATATATGCGTGAGACTGTGAGTGAAGCAGTAAACCTTTATCCTAAGGAAATGGACCCGGTTCCGAATTGTGGATCGATGGGAAAGGTTGGGAAACGCTTGTACCTTTTATAGTAAGCATAGTATCCGTGTATGTTGGGTTTCCCCTGGCCAGGTAGCAGAAATTCGGTTCGAACTGTCCGCTTCTCGCGGTTAATGAGACTGCTTGACCGCCATGCTACATTGAGTAACAAGTGGAATTATGAGATTTATGAACTTGTTGTATGAATTAAATTGTATTGCACCACTTGTATGCTTAGAAAGGATGCTAATCTAGAATGGTTAAATTTACTAGAATATGATGCTAAAACTTGAAAGCAAGGACCTACCTTTAGTTGCTTTTTGGCAAACAAACCCACCAGCCAAAAGCCTCTCATGGTCTAGATGTCGGTGATGTAGTTTTCACCCGACGGGTAAGCCTTGCTGAGTATTAGTATACTCAGCCTTGCTTGTGGCATTAATTTACAGGTACACCGTTGGATGTCGATGCTTTGACTTGGCCTGTCCAGGTTCCCCCTGGCTGGCACATCGAATGGGTTCCGTCCTCTGCCGAGGATCGGGAGGAGTAGCATCGTGGCAGGCTTCAGCACGGTGTTATTTGTATCGTCGTTAGATTTTCTTCCGATGCACTAAACTTTTAAATTCCGCTGTAATGAAACTTTTATTCCGCTGCAAGACTTTTGTACTCTGATTTAAATTTGAACTTGGTTTGTAATAACTTGTGATACCTATTTGTGTAAGTTAATTTGTGGATTGTTGTAATCTCTGGAACTCACCTTCGTGTGGGTGTGCTGTTGTTTCGATCGAGGAAAATACATGGTTTAATCGGGTTTAATCCGACGGCGCTCCAGCTTATTCCGAATTAAGTGCCTAACTACGTGATTAGTGGTCCCAAGGTACTTAACTTGGAATAATTTCGGAGTGGTCCGCCACAGGTGGGTAGCCAAAAAGTCCTCGTACCGGGCCACTTAAGGTGGAGGGGCATGGTGACCACCTTGCTGTTGCTGCATCTGCTGGTGCTGCAGATTACAGAGGATGTCCGTTTGGGTGGCATACAGCTGCTGCCACGTTGGAGGTTGTTGCGGTGGCGGAGGTGGTGGTGGCTGCTGCCCTTCCGGCCCCTGATGGTTAGCATTGGATCCGCTAGCATCGTAACCGCTGCGAGTGATAACCATTTGTAGTAGGTACTTGTATTAGCCACAATCCATAAGCTTGCATAAATTAATGACAAGATAGAACGTGGCAATGTAATGAAGTTTACTGCATAAGGATAACATATCAGCAAGCTGTTTTGGAAGAAAATTCATATCCTCCAGTAGAAGTCAAGTTAGATGCTCCAATTCGATCTGTAGCTTGAAAATTTCAGACTCTACAACTTTCGTGTTTGGCTCAGAACCAAAATCGGGCTAGAACTAGGCCGAAAAATTGATTCTTCAGTTCTCTGTTTTTGCTGTTTTTCCGGAGGCCGAGCTGTAGTGTTTTGGTTGTCATTTTTATTTCGCTTAACCAACGAGGTTGAATTTTGGTTAGCATTTTGTTTGAAAAATTTCAGACATCTTTGTAGTTCAAGTCGCAGCCCAGAAGTGAAAGGAAAACAAGTCAATAAATAAAACAATAGTAGCTGCAGAAAGTTTCCAGCACACCCATTACAACCTTTCTCAAGTTTTTGGGATCCCAATCCCATGCCAATTGGATTACATTGTTCAAAAGCTTAAGGAAAACTCAACTCCAACTAGCCTATTACATCATGAAACCAAAATTTAGGCTACGTGGAGGAGTAACTTGCTACCCAAGCTCCTAGAAGTCGTCTAGGTTGTTAGCGGTGGCCTGGCTGCCCATGGGAGACAGTGGTCCTTCAAGGGGCGGCATGTCATCCTCTGTGTCCATATCAGATTCAGGGGCTTCCTCTCCCCCATTCTCTCCACCCTCATTGAGAAGGTGCTGAGCATCATGGGCAGCAAGCATGGCATTGGCATGCTCCAAGTCGGCCTGCACATCCTCAAGCTCATCCCTCACTTGGGCTAGCTCATTGTTGGCATTGTTGTGCTCTAGTTGGAGGTCAGCCAACTGTCACTCCAAATCTGCAATCATAGTGTCCCTGGTAGTCACCTCTATGGATAAGGAGGTTCTTTCTACCCCAAGGTCACGAGCACGAGCAGACATGTCAATAGCAAGGTTAAGTGCTGCACTTTGTGACCGTCCCAAAAGTGCCTGAAGCCGGTGATACGCCCTGATCCATCTCATCAAGAGTGCAGCTGCTGCAACAGGGTCCTCTGCCACCCTCAAAGATGAGCTGAGGTAGCGTCTCATCCAGTGAGCGTCGTCAGGCTGGACAGGTGGGAAAAGCCCAAGGAGCTAGTTCTCCACAAGCTCCTGGTTCTGGGCACAAAAGGAGCTGATCCCATTGAGAGCAGTCATCTCACAAGTTGTCTCCACATGATGCCCATGAACCTCCACACTTCATGTTGGAGAGCTTGGACACGGTGGGTGGCGGTGCACCACCAAACGCACTCTGCATCGTGTCACACCACGGTCACGGAGGATGGTTCTCTCATATGGTGGCGGGTTGGGGTAGTCAAGTGCCTGCAACACGGACCAAAAGATGCTAGGGAAACCCTCCCATCCAAGGCAGTCCGAGAAAGAGACATCATTGGGGTAGCTAGCAAGGTCAGCGTGGTCGTCCATCTGATCAAAAAGGTCAAGTGGGAGAACCAGTTAGCGCTAAAGAAAATAAAACAGATTCTGGGCAGTGTAGTAAAAATGGTAAAACTCAAAATCTAGAAACCCAAAAATTCCCAAACTTTGCCAGAACACTGTTTATGTAATTTCAAACAAATTTCATGTTGAAGTTTTGAGCAGAAACAGTCATTAAGAAGGTGCAAAAATTCAATTTCTATCTCACTGTTCCCAGGAAATTCCAGCAGACAGGGGGTTACCATTTTAAGCATAACTCTCAGCTTACTGAACCAAATTCGTTAACATTTCTACAGAACAAACTAGACAACATTTATGACAACTTTCATATTGAACACTTTTTCGTTTGATGGGCTTTTCAAGCTCGAAACGACAGTGCAAGACGGTCTGTTTTCAGTAGAGTTTCAGTATAATTTCCGGTAACATGATTTAATAGAGTTTCAGCGAATTGCAATGCATGAGGGGCCTATTCGTTCTCACCAACACACGTGCCAATAACGTTTGGCCTACGAAGTCAGTGCCGGTGGCTAGGCAATATTCGTCTCTCCCTATATTAACGAGCCGAGCTTTTCTAGCCGTTCAACTTACGGAATCGTGCTTAGCGTACCTGCAGAAAATTCCATTCCAGAACATTCGCAATGAACCTCCCGTGCCAGCACTCACGGAAGCGTTCCCATTCATTACCACCCACTATAGTGGTGGCACCCAAACGTTCAACATTAAACGGGCAATGCTTCATATGTCACCAAGGCAACATATTGACAATTTCATACGCTCATAAAATAGCGTATTGACTTTTTGCCGCCATCATATTTGCATATGATGCTATGGTACGCTACAGCAATCGCAGTACCTTGCGCCCACCATGCTATTCTAGTTTCATACGCCATCATATTTGCATATGATGCCGTGGTACGCTACAGCAATCGCCGTACCTTGCGTCCACCATGCTTTTCTAGTTTCTTACGCCATCATAGCGTATTGACTATGTGCCGCCACTATATTTTCATATAGTGCCGTGGTACGTTACAGCAATCACCGTACCTTGCGCCCACCATTTGCGAATAGTAAATGACAGAATGAAATGTGCTGGGAGTCAGTATAATATATAATTAGCAACCTATCATATCGTGATCCCTTAACCCACATAGGCTTCACGTTCTATACATAATCCTTAGCGGTCCTATGAATAGCATTCCATCGCAAGTGCGCGGCGGAAGCAAAAGTTGGCTAGTTTTATTCAAAGATATTTATTTAGGGTCTGTTGCTCTCTCTGGTGCGCATGTTTCGGCTCTGATACCAGCTGTGGCGGACCACTCCGAAATTATTCCAAGTTAAGTACACACGGACTACTAATCAAGTAGTCAGGTACTTAAACCGGAATAAGCTGGAGCGCAGTCGGATTATACCCGATTAACCACGTACTTTCACGATCGAAACAACACGAGCGCCCACACGAAGATGGGTCCCAGAAATTGCAACATTCCACAAATTCAACATACATAAATGGTCTCATCAAGTTATTACAAACCAAGTCTGAATTTCAAATAAAAGAGCGAGAGTTCATTTGCAGCGGAAACAACTAACGACGATACATAGCAACACCATAATGAAGCCATTCATGGTGCTACTCCTCCCGATCCTCGGATGAGGACGGAACCCACTCGACATGCTAGCTAGGTGGAACCTGGGCAGGCCAAGAGACGGAATTTACCGACTCATCCAAAGCAGTACTTGAAATAAAAGCCACAAGCAAGGCTGAGTATACTAATACTCAGCAAGGCTTACCCGTCGGGTGAAAACTACGTCACCGACTTCTAGACATGAGAGGCTTTTGGCTGGTGGGTTTGTTTGCCACAAAGCACTTGGAGTGGATCCTTATTTTCATGATTTTAGCATCAAATTCTAATAGAGTTAACCAGTCTAGATTAGCATCCTCTCGAAGCATACAAGTGGTGCAATACAATTTAGTACATACAACAAGTTCATCATCCTCATAGTTCCACTTGTTACTCAATGCAGCACAGCGGTGAAGCAGTCTCACTAACCGTGAGAAGCGGACAGTTTGATCCGAATTTCACTACCTGGCCAGGGAAACCCAACACAGACGGAGGATGCTTGCTATAAAAGGTACAAGCACTTCCTAACCTTTCCCATCGATCCACAATTCGGCGCCGGGTCCATTCCCTTAGGATAAAGTTTACCGCATCACTCATGGCATCACGCATATACCCACTTGTGTACGGCAAGGGAAACAAAATATTTCCAAGAAGAGATGGCTATCGGTCCTAGCTATTTCAATCTGGTACCGGGCTTACCGATTCCCATAGGTCGGCATGTGCGTGGTACGTTCAAAAACTTGACACACAGAACCACACGTTTCGACCTTAATCCAATTATCATACACAGACGGGAGATCTACACATACCATCCCGCCCGTACATCCTTATGATTCCAACATAAGTAACGACAAGCAACTCCTATATCTCGCGAGTAACAGGAAATCACTCGACTTGTAACGGTCCTAAGGCATGTCTCTACCAACCCTATCATACTAGTATTTCAAGACATAGGTACTAGAATCATGCAACTAGGGTATTCAAACAACTCCTTGAAACATAAATGCACAAGCATATATAATTCATAGTTGCACAAGTTTAAGAGTTAGGTTATGCTCCGGGCTTGCCTTCTAGAGCTACGCCGGTGTCCGACTCTGGGTTAGTCACGATGACGTCGGCACCACCTTCGAGAGCTTCTTCTTCGTTGGCGGGGACGAGGTTGTAGGTGCCGTCAGCGAGGGCGCCTTCTACATGAGATGCAAGATTTTTAAGAGTTGCTGCTGGTTTTAAGTCTAAAGGCTAAGGCACTTGAAGGCCACATTCACCTAAACATACAAGTGGTTTATTCTTTTCTTCACAAAATTAGAGAGAGTGTGTGTGGTGTAAGTTTTATGCTTTTGTGATGGTGATTGTGTACATATATAAAACATTACAAGCCATTATTTTTATGAAAGTGTTTTAGTTCTGTAATTTTTAAAACTCCACATGCCTTATTTGATTAATTATCAAAAGTGACCTACTTATTTTTAACTGAAAACCAACATCTATTAATTTGCAAGCCTAAACAGAGTCTAAAATTAAGTTTAGCATTTTTACAACATGTGCCAACAAGTTTTTAGGCCTCTGGTGATAGTTGGTGATTTTTTACTGCACAAAATATTTTTAATAAATAGAAAACTGAGCTAGAACAGAAATCACTAAATAAATCATAACTGGGGCTACATGCCATATTTTTAGGTCTCCTTTGGACATAGAGCTTCTACAGACCATACAAGCAATATATCCAAAGCTCAGCTACACAAGGGTTCAGGATTTGAAATGGTGCACAAAACTCTAAAAACACAGCTTGAATTTTAATTCAAAACCTATTCATCAAAAGTGTATATATGCAGATATGAGATTGGAGTTTACAATCTCCCGAGTCCAAGGAGTATTTTTTGTACATTTTCTGATTTTTCTATGATTTTTAGTGGATTTAAAAAGTTCTCAGAAAAATAGATCTAGGTTTAATAATCTCTTTTACGCCGGGGACCCTAGATCTTTTAAAACCTTTCAAACTAGTCCCTGAAATTTACCCAGAGGACCCTAGAACTAAAATGGGGAACGGATCTAAGTCCTTCGCTCGCCGGCGACCGGATTCCGACGACGTGGGGCTCACCGCGAGTCGTTTGGGGTAGGTCTCGTGGACGGTGGCGAAGCGGCACGGCTCGTCGACGGTGAGCGACGGGGCGGCTTGCTCCGGCGACGTCGGTAGCCGGCTACAGGGGTTGAGGCGAGGCGCGGAAAGGCATGTGAGCTTCACCGAACGAAGGCGGAGCTCGTCGTGGGGCTTGGCGCCGACGGGGATGACCGGAGGGTAGAGCTCGACGTGGAGGTGGAGCTCGTGGCGGAAATGGACGAGCGGTGGGGAAAAGCTTCGATTCCCATCGAGTGCTGCTCGATTCGAGCTGGGAAAGGGTCGAGGGGCTGGCTAGGTGAATGGGCAAGCTTTCGGTGCGGCGGATTGGGAAGCCATGGAGGGGATTGCGGGGGATTGGGTTCGTGGCGGCAGGAGCTCGGGTTCGGTTCACTGCGGTTCGAAATTCAGCTCAAATTTAAGTGTGCTTAACCCAAAGCTGCCTTTTAACCCTGTTTTTAGTTTATGTTTAAGGTTTTAACATCGGGGATGTCACACTTGCCTGGGATACCGCCGGACAGGGATATTGAATTTGTAATTGAACTTCAACCTGGTACAACACCTATATCAAAGAGACCCTATAGAATGCCACCCAATGAATTGGCTGAATTGAAAATTCAACTCCAAGAATTGCTAGACAAAGGTTTCATCCGTCCTAGTGTGTCACCATGGAGGGGATTGCCGGGGATTTGGTTCGTGGCGGCAGGAGCTCGGGTTCGGTTCACTGCGGCCGGAGGTGGAAGAAGGAGTGCGCGAGCGTGGAGGAGAGGGAAAGGTTGGTTCACTAGCTGGGCAAAGGTGCAAGGGTGCTCGGTGGAGTGTTTGGGCACGCTAGAGAGGGCTGAGCTACCTCGGGAGCATGCGCGGGGGAAGTCATGCGACGGGTCACGCCATTGATGGCCTGCGACCTCAGGCAGGGCGCGCGACGGGGTTGGGAGAGGGGGATTGTGGCGTGGGCAAGCGAAGAACCTCCGCAGAGGTCCTTGACGTGTAGTGACCGGGAATCCAGCCGCAGAGCAGCTCTACTCGACGTGCGCGCCGGCGGCCAATGGCGGAGCTCGGCTCGACATGATGGCGTGCCCGCTCGCCGCGGCAAAGTGGCTCGTGCAGTGCGCGACGGGACAGTACAGGAGGTCAGACGCGTGCACGGGAGGTCAGGACACGACTGTCGAGGGATTGGCCGGTCGGCCGGGGTCGCCACCGCTCGCCGGCCACGTGGCGGCCGCTGCCGGCCTCGGGAGAGCTGGCCGAGCTTTCTGTCGGGACGCCCGTGGAGCTCCCCGGTTCAAACGTGTAAAACTCCAAAAATTTGATCTGAACATCAAAAAGTGCAAACACAAAAGTTGGACTTTGAAATGTGGGACACAACTTTCGTTTTGGGGTGAACCTGAAATTATGAATTTTTCAAGCTCAAACAAGCCATATTTGAAAAGGTGTTCTGCATGGTTTTTAGAGTTTTTGAGGGGCTTAAATGCACAATTTGAAAAATTCCCCAACAGTAACTAGGATTTATTTGTGATAACAAACAACTTTCCTTTTCGGATATTTTCAAGTTTAGTACAAAATATTTGAGATCTCCGATGGGTGTCAAAATGGCATTATAGAAATTCAAATTTCGAAATTCAGCTCAAATTTAAGTGTGCTTAACCCAAAGCTGCCTTTTAACCCTGTTTTTAGTTTATGTTTAAGGTTTTAACATCGGGGATGTCACACTTGCCTAGGATGCCGCCGGACAGCGATATTGAATTTGTAATTGAACTTTAACCTGGCACAACACCTATATCAAAGAGACCCTATAGAATGCCACCCAATGAATTGGCTGAATTGAAAATTCAACTCCAAGAATTGCTAGACAAGGGTTTCATCCGTCCTAGTGTGTCACCATGGGGTTGTCCAGCTATTTTTGTGAAGAAGAAGGATCATTCATTGAGGTTGTGTATTGACTACCGGCCTTTCAATGCGGTGAACATTAAAAAAAAGTATCCACTTCCCCGTATTGATGTCCTTTTTGACCAACTAGCTGGCGCCAGAGTATTGTCCAAGACTGATCTTCGCTCTGGCTATCACCAAATAAAGATTCGCCCTTGTGACATTCCCAAGACTGTCTTCTCCACCCGCTACAGACTCTATGAATTCTTGGTCATGTCTTTTGGACTCACAAATGCCCCAGCCTACTTCATGTATCTCATGAATTCGGTTTTCATGTCCGAGCTTGACAAGTTCGTGGTGGTCTTTATTGATGACATTCTCATATATTCCAAGAATGAGGAAGAGCATGCTGAACACCTTCACATTGTTCTTCAGAGGTTGAGAGACCGTCAACTGTACGCCAAGTTCTCCATGTGTGAATTCTGGCTAGAAAGTGTGAAATTCTTGGGTCATACGGTTTCCAAGGAAGGTATATCTGTGGATCCGACCAAGGTGCAAGAGGTGATGGATTGGAAGCCACCTACCTCTGTCCATGAGATTCAGAGTTTTCTGGGTCTAGCTGGTTACTATCGCCGCTTCATTCCGGATTTCTCTCGAATTGCTAAGCCCATGACCAAACTCTTAAAGAAGGGAGTCAAATTTGAGTGGAGTGACAAATGTGAAGAAGCTTTCCACACCTTGAGAAAACATTTGACTTCAGCCCCAATCTTAGCTCAACCCGACAGCACTAAGCCCTATGATGTTTATTTCGATGCTTCAAGCACCGGACTCGGTTGTGTCCTTATGCAAGAGAACCGGGTCATTGCTTATGCTTCCCGAGTACTTCGGCCGCATGAGCAAAACTACCCTACGCACGATCTTGAGTTGGCAGCGGTTATTCATGCTCTCAAGATTTGGAGGCACTACCTGATGGGTGTCCCATGTTATATATACACTCAAATATATCTTCACTCAGGCACATTTGAATATGAGGCAGGGAAGATGGTTCGAGTTGGCCAAGGACTATGATCTTAGTGTGCATTATTACAACGGGAAGGCTAATGTGGTTGCGGATGCACTAAGCGGCAAAGCTCGTTGTCACTGCCTTTTCATGGAGTCCTATGCCGACACCTTGTGCCATGAAATGGCAAAGCTCAACTTGGAGATTGTTCCTCACGGGTATTTCAACCATATCTCTGTTGAACCAACCTTGCATGATCAAATTGTTGTGGCCCAATTAAATGATGCAAAGATTAAAATCCTCAAAAGAAAATTGGCAAAAGGAAAGGTCAAGGCAAAATATAAATGCTTCCGGTTAGATGGGCAGGGAGTGATGTGGTTTGGACATCGGATAGTGGTGCCCAAGAACGCCGAGCTCCGGAGGAAAATCATGGATGAAGCTTAGCTTTCCAAATTTTCCATCCATCCCGGTAGCACCAAAATGTACCAAGACCTTAAACAAAACTTTTGGTGGACTAGGATGAAACGAGAGATCGCCAAATATGTCTCGGAATGTGACACGTGTCAGCGTGTAAAGGCTAGCCACTTGAAGGTAGCAGGCACTCTTCAACCTCTACCTATTCCCTCATGGAAGTGGGAAGATATAAGCATGGATTTCATTGTTGGACTTCCCAGGACCCCTCAGGGGCATGACTCCATTTGGGTAACTATGGACCACCTCACAAAGACTGCACATTTCATTCCGGTCAATACAGCTGAGAAATATGCTGAAATCTATTTGGATCGGATCTTTGTTTACATGGGGTATCCAAGACGATAATTTCAGATCGTGGTACTCAATTTGTAGCACGCTTTTGGGAACATTTGCAACTATCCCTAGGCACAAAACTGATCCGTAGCTCAGCATACCAACCTCAAACTGATGGGAAGACAGAATGGGTAAATCAAATCCTTGAAGATATGCTTCGAGCTTGTGTTATCCATTATGGGAAAAATTGGGAGAAATGTTTATCTCTGGCTGAATTCTCTTATAACAACAGCTTCCAAGCGAGTCTAAAAATGGCAACTTTCGAAGCTTTGTATGGTAGGAGATGTCGGACACCGTTGTGTTGGTCTCAGGCAGGCGAGAGATACACATACGGTCCTGACCTTGTAAAAGAAGCTCTCCGCCGTGCACAACGTCTTCCACGTCTCCCAACTCAAAAAGTGTCTTCGTGTTCCGACCGAGGTTGTGGAGCAAGAAAAACTCTCGGTTGAGCCGGATCTTTCTTATGAGGAACATCCTATCAAGATCCTCTATGAGAAGGAGAGAAAGACATGAAGTAGAGAAGTTAAAATGTACAAAATTCAGTGGAGCCATCACTCCGAGGATGAAGCCACATGGGAAACCAAAGACTACCTTAAAAATAACTTCCCCGACATCCTTCCTAAGACCAAGGTATCTTTTCCCTTACCATGTCGCTAAGCACAATCGAATCTCGGTGCGAGATTCCTTTAACGGGGGTAGGCTGTGACATCGCTGATGTTTAGAACCTTGAAAATACACTAAAAACAGGAATGAAGGGGGCAACAATGGTTTAGCGCACTTAAGTTGATCTAAATCCTAAGTTTGAATTTCTATAAGGCTAAATTGACACCCAATTGAGATCTCAAGAATTTTGTACTAAACTTGAAAATCTCCAAATATAAAAGTTGTCTGTCATCACGAATAAAGCCTAGTTACTGCTTGGAACTTTTCAAATTTTGCATTTAAGCCCCTCAAAAACTCTAAAAGCCATGCAGAACACCTTTCCAAATATGGCTTGTTTGAGCTTGAAAAATTCATAATTTCAGGTTCACCATGAAAAGAAAGTTGTGTCCCACATTTCAAACTCCAACTTTTGTTTTTTTCACTTTATAAAGTTTAGTTCAAATTTTTGGAGATTTGCATAGTTGAACCAAGGTGCTCCACGGGAGTCCCAACAGACAGCGCAGCCAGCTCTGCCCGAGGCCGGCAGCGGCCGCCACATGGCCGGCGAGCGGCGGCAACCCCGGCCGACCGGCCAATCCCTCGGCAGTCATGTCCTGACCTCCCGCGCACGTGTCTGACCTACTGTGCTGTCCCGTTGCACACTGCACGAGCCACTTTGCCGCGGCGAGCGGGCACGCCATCATGGCGAGCCGAGCTCCTCCATTGGCCGCCGGCGCGCACGTCGAGCAGACCTGCTCCGCGGCTGGATTCCCACGCGCTATGTGCCATGCGGCCCTGCAGCGTATCTCCCCTCGCCCACGCCACAATCCTCGACGCCCAACCCTGTCGCGCACCCTGCCCGAGCTCACAGGCCATCAATGGCGCTGTTCCGTCGTCCAACCTCCCCGCGCATGCTCCCGAGGTAGCTCAGCCCTCTCTAGCGTGCCCAAACACTCCACCAAGCAGCCTTTCACCCTTGCCCAGCCAGTGACATAGCCATTCCCTCTCCTCCACGCTCACGCACTCTTTCTTCCACCTCTAGCCACAGTGAACCGAGCTCGAGCTCTCGCGCCGAAAACCAAAATCCACCGCTTTCCCCTGGATGGTTTCCCAATCCACCGTACCCGAAGCTTGCCCATTAACCTAGCTAGCTCCTCGAGCCATCCCCAACCAAAGCCGGGCACCACACGACAGGAATCGACGAGTTTTCCCCATCGCACGGCCATTCCCGCCGCAAGCTCCACCTCCAGGTCGATCCCTATACTCCGGTCATCCCCGTCGCCGCCAAGCTCCACGACGAGCTCCGCCTTCGTCCGGTGAAGCTCACGCGCCTTTCCGCGCCTCGCCTCAACCCCGCAGCCGGCTACCGACGTCGCCGGAGTAAGCCGCTCTGCCGCTCACCATCGAGGAGCCGTGCCGTTTCGCCACCGTCCTCGAGACCTACCCCAAACGACTCGCGGTGAGCCCCTCGTCGTTTTCCCCAACTTCCCCCGCACCGGTTCGCCATCTCCTCGCTGAAATCCGGTCGCCGGCGAGCCAAGGACCTAGGTGTGTTCCCCATTTTAGTTCTAGGGTCCTCCGTGTAAGTTTCAGGGACTTGTTTGCAAGTTTTTAAAAGATCTAGGGTCCCTAAGCTTTGGATATGTTGCTTGTATGGTCTGTAGAAGCTTTGTGTCCAAAGGAGACCTAAAAATATTTTGTGCAGTCAAAAATCACCAACTTTCACCAGAGGCCTAGAAACTTGTTGGCACATGTTGGAAAAATGCTAAACTTAATTTTAGACTCTGTTTAGGCCAGCAAATAAATAGATGTTGATTTTCGGGTAGAAAATTATTGAGGGTTGTCCAAGTGTTATTTTTAGCCACCACTTGGGCAGAGCCTTTTTTGTACTCATGTTTAGCTCTGGTAAATAAATCTCCTGTTTTGGAAGTAATTTTGATTTTATATGATTTAATCTTGTTTCTTTGAGCAACAACTTGTACTATTTTTAATAAATTCTGTATAGCTCGGTTTTAGCTAAATTTTGGAGTGAGCTTAGCTCTTATACTCTAGTAGCTGTCATAAAATTTGTGAATAAAAAGGATGAACAGAAACAGAGAAACAAAAATGAGAAGAAACTAGAGTAGATTGAGTTTTATAAAATGAAGTAGGTCACTTTTTATAATTAATCAAATAAGGCATGTTGAGTTTTAAAATTCCAGAACTAAAACACTTGCATAGAAAGGATGAATAGAAACAGAGAAACAAAAATGAGAAGAAACTAGAGTAGATTGAGTTTTATAAAAAGAAGTAGGTCACTTTTTATAATTAATCAAATAAGGCATGTGGAGTTTTAAAATTCTAGAACTAAAACACTTGCATAGAAAGAATGGTTTGTATTGTTCTATATATGTACACAATCACCATCATAAGAGCATCAAATTTACACCACACACACTCTCTCTAATCTTGTGAAGAAAAGAATAAACCACTTATATGTCTAGGTGAATATGGTCTTCAAGTGCCTTAGCCTTTAGACTAAAAACCCAGCAGCAACGCTTAAACGACTTATATGTAGAAGGCGCTCTCGCTGATGGCACCTACAACCTCGTCCCCGCCAACGAAGCAGAAGCTCCCGAAGGTGGTGCCGACGTGATCGTGATTGACCCGGAGTCTGACCCCAGCGTAGCTCAAGAAGGCAAGCTTCGGAGCATAACCTAACTCTTAAACTTGTGCAACTTTGAATTAAATATGCTTGTGCATTTATGTTTCAATGAGTTGTTTGAATACCCTAGTTGCATGATTCTAGTACCTATGTCTTGAAATACTAGTATGATAGGGTCGGTAGAGCAATGCTTTAGGACCGTTACAAGTCGAGTGATTTCCTGTCACTCGCGAGATATAGGAGTTGCTTGTCTTTACTTATGTTGGAATCATAAGGATGGACGGGCGGGATTAAGGTCGAAACGTGTGCTTCTGTGTGTCAAGTTTTTGAATGTACCACGCACATGCCGACCTATGGGAATTGGTAAGCCCAGTACCTGATTGATACAGCTAGGACCGATAGCCATCTCTCCTTGGAAATGTTTTGTATCCCTTGCCGTACACATGTGGGTAGATGCGTGATGCCGTGAGTGAAGCGGTAAACCTTTGCCCTAAGGGAGTGGACTCGGCGCCGAATTTTGGATTGATGGGAAAGGTTGGGAAGTGCTTGTAACTTTAATAGCAAGCATTATCCGTGTGTGTTGGGTTTTCCCTGGCCAGGTAGTGAAATTCGGTTCGAACTGTCCGTTTCTCGCGGTTAATGAGACTGCTTGACCGCTGTGCTGCACTGAGTAACAAGTGGAACTATGAGGATGTTGAACTTGTTGTATGTACTGAATTTTATTGCACCACTTGTATGTTTAGAGAGGATGCTAATCTAGAATGGTTAACTCTATTAGAATTTGAGGCTAAAATCATGAAAATAAGGATCCACTCTTAGTCGCTTTCTGGCAAAACAAACCCACCAGCCAAAAGCCTCTCATGTCTAGAAGTCGGTGATGTAGTTTTCACCCGACGGGTAAGCCTTGCTGAGTATTAGTATACTTAGCCTTGCTTGTGGCTATTTATTTCAGGTACTGATTTGGATGAGTTGGTGGATTCCGTCTCTTGGTCTGCCCAGGTTCCTCCTGGCTAGCATGTCGAGTGGGTTTTGTCCTCTTCCGAGGATCGGGAGGAGTAGCACCACGAACAGCTTCATTATGGTGTTGCTATGTATCGTCGTTAGTTTAATTTCCGCTGCAGTGAACTCTCGCACTTTTATTTGAAATTCGAACTTGGTTTGTAATAACTTGATGAGACTATTTATGTAAGTTGAATTTGTGGAATGTTGTAATTTCTGGGACTCACCTTCGTGTTGGGTATAATCCGACTGCGCTCCAGCTTATTCCGGATTAAGTGCCTGACTACTTGATTAGTGGTCCATGGGTACTTAACTTGGAACAATTTTGGAGCGGTCCGCCACACGAGGAGTCTATGCCTTTGCGTGGGCATTCCCTTTGAGAGGGGCTCCAACAACGGGGATTAGGGTAAAGCTCGTGAGCTTTCCGATAATTCAGTAAAAATTGCCGTACCGGGAGTTTGCTCTTCACTACCCTTTAAGTTTTCACATTTTATACTTGCACTACTTTCTGCATTTACCTTTCCTAACATTGTCATGCTAGTATAGGATTAGACCTAGGGTGCAAAACTTTGTAGCGGTAGAGATAGTAACACATAGAGAAAATCTAGAGCACATTTAGATAGAAATTGAAATAGGTTTCATATGTGAAATTAGAGCCTTAGTTTTTAGGATACCTAATTCACCCCCCTCTTAGGGTGTCATGGTCCCTTCAAGTGGTATCAAGAGCCGGGTCTCGTATTTGGACCTCTAGCCTCACCGCTAGATGAGCAAAATGACATTTATGGAGGGAGGAAGTGATATCGGTAGGCCTACCCCTATTGGCATATTCGTATGCCAAGTTTTAGAGGCAAAAGGACTAGGCGTTTGGAGGGTGACAAAGGATGGAATGCAACCACTAACTCGGCTCGAAAAACCCACCAAGGCCGATGAGAGGGAGTTGCAACTCAATGCTATTGCTCGCAATTCAATTCTTGAATCTTTGAGCATGAATGTGTTTAATCAAGTCTATGATGAAAAATGATGTGGACTAGGGTTCCCGATCTTCCGAAAGGTTCAGATAAGCGACGATTTTGGTGGAGTCGCGACACAAATCGATCCGGCTTCCGAACAACACGTCCTGAACCCCGCAATCGCAGCACCACGTCTCCTCAGGTTATCGACCTAAGTCGACCTTGCCCAGAAGGCTAATCCTTGCCTGTGAATCGAGGAACACAAGCAAGAACACAGAAGGATGCAACCAAATTGCAGTTGTATGATTAATCTCACGAGTTGGGGTCTCACAAACCGATGCAACGGCGAAACTGTTCTTGACAGATTAATCTAAGCAAAACCCAAATCCTAACGAGGGTGGCGGCTACTGATATATAGAAGTTAGGGTCGTGGTCGACCCCCTACACGTGCCCCTAATGGGCTCAACGAAGATACACGGCCCAAAGGCCAAATATCGGTGACGCAGCACCGGGACAGATTCTGGACGCCACCTTCCTCGGACGATTCCCGTCGACTCAGAGTGAATTTGGGCCTGGTTCTGGTTCCATTGGAAGATCTATAAAATCTTCTTTCCATCCATATGTGGATCGTCGAAATCCGAGTCCGTATACGGCCTGGGCGTCCGTTTTACTCCAGACTGTTCCTGGACTCCGAGTTGGACCCGAAGTCGAGTTGTAATATGCTTGGCTGACCCTTGGCTGTTTCCCACGCCTCCAAGCCTCCCTCCATGCATCTCCTTGTCTTCTCCTTGGTTCCTAACAACATTATAAACAATAGGTAGCGATCTATTCTCAAATCTATTAAAAGGAACACTTAGAAGCGAGCTCACCTCTAAATTTAATTGTCGCGCGCGAGCTCTTGTGATTGGACCTTGAATGAAAGGCGTAGGCATGTCATGTGCATCCGAATTAGTGATGTCCTCATCAAAAAATGTGCCAATAAAATTTGGAAAAAGCTTAAGGAACTCCATGATGGCACAAGTGATGTGATCAATAGAAAATATGACTTGATTAAGCGCAACTTTGATTCTATTGAGATGTTGCCTAATGAATTAGCCAATGACATGTATTCTCGACTTAATGTTATTGTCAATGGGCTAAATGCTTTAGGTTTAAACAAGGTGACAAATAAGTACATCTCAAGAAAGATCATCCAAGCTCTTCCAAGAGAGAAATATGGAAACCTTGTCACTTACCTCTTCGTGAAAGACAAGTTCAAGGATGCCGACCCAAGCATGATTTTGGAAAAGATCAAGGTTTATGAGCTATCCAACAAGATTACCAAAGAGCCTTCTACCTCAAGCCAACCAATTGCTTCATCAAGCAAACAAGAAGAGGAGAAGGATGACGAGAAGAAGCAAAAATCTTCCAAGCAAAAGAAGAAAGCTCATAAGCATGTATCAAACTCTAGCTCAAGCTCAAGTGAAACATCAATCTCAAGTGAGGAAGAAGAAAGTGATGATGAAGAGGAAGAGGATTGTGACATCTCTGATGTAAAAGTATTAAAAGTACACTTAAAACAAGTGCAAAAGGGAAATAATGGTGTTAGGATTCAAAAATTCATCAAAACTCAAATTTAAATTAAAAAAACAAAGGTCTTTTGACACCCAACTGAAATCTCAAGAATTTTGTACTAAACTTGAAAATCTCCAAAAATAAAAGTTGTTTTTCATCACAAATAAGGCCTAGTCACTGTTTGGAACTTTTCAAAATTTTGCAGTTTAGCCCCTCAAAAACTCAAAAAACAGTTCTGAACACCTTTTTGAAATTGGGTTGTTTGAGCTCGAAAAATTTGAAATTTCAGGTTCACCCCAATAAAAAAGTTGTGTCCCACCTCTCAAACTACAACTTTTATTTTAATACTTTTTAATGTTCAGTTCAAATTTTTGGAGAAAATTCAAATGGGGCAAAGGAGCTCCCCGGGGCGCCCGACAGGCCCCTGGCGCGCGCTGCGCCTGGCCGGAGCACGGCCGCCACGTGGCCGGTGAGCGGCGGAGGCCGCGCCAGGCCGGCCGAGCCGCGGTGTCGAGTGGCTCTTGTCCTTGCGCGTTTGTCCAAGCCCTCCGTACGGTCACGTCGCGCGCGACAGCGCCGCTTTGCCTCACGCCACGCGAGCGCCATCATGGCGGGCGGAGCTCCGCCGTTGGCCGCGCGCGCGCGCGTGCGCGTCGCGCAGAGCCCCTCCGCGGTGGATTCCTTCCCACTACGCGCCACGGAGCACTGTGGAGGATCCCTGCAGCGTATCCCAGCACCCACGCCATGATCCCCTTCGCCCAACCCCGTCGCGCGCTCTGTTCGAGCTCGGCGCGCAGCAATGGCGCGTCACGTCGACCTTCTCCCCTCGCGCGCGCTCCCGAGGCTACTCATTGCTCTCTAGCGTGCCAAAGCACTCCACCGAGCCACTGGTCCTTTTCCCCCACTTCCCCGACCCTCTCTCGCCGTCGTTTGGCCGGCGCAACTCCGGCGACGAGCCGAGGACCTAAGTCCATCTTCTTCCTTTTTCCAGGGTTCCCAGTGAAAAAGGCAGAGACCTGTTCACGAAGTTTCAAAAGATCCAAGGGCCGCGGCGTAAAAAGATTCTTAAGGTTTAAACCATTTTTCCCGAAATCTTGTAAAATCCACCAAAAATCGTACAAAAACCGGAAAAATGCATAAAAATACTCCCTGGACTCGTGAGATTGTAAACTCCAATCTCATGTTAGCATGTATATACTTTTGGTGAACCGTTTTTGAAGTAAAATTCAAACTATGAATTTAGAAACTTGTGCACCATTTTAAATCCAGAGCTCCGCTAGGGCTGAGCTTTGGATATGTTGTTTGTAGTGACTTTGGACACCATGTATCCAAAGGGGACCTAAAAATATGGAATGTAGCTTCAGTTATGAATTAATTTGTGATTCCTGTCTTATTGCAGTACAGAAATTATTCAAAATAATCCATGCAGCTAAAAATCACCATTTTTCTCCTGAGGCCTAAGAACTTGTTAGCACATCTGTTAAAAATACAAAACTTAATTTTTGGATAGAAATTTGTTGAGTACTGTCCAAGGGTTATTTTGAGCCACCACTTGGCCAGAGCCCTCCTTACACTCATGACTAGCTCTGGTAGGAAAATTTTCTGATTTGGAAGTATTTTCGATTTTATATGAATTTATCGTTTTTCTTTAAGCAGCAGTTTATACTATTTTTAATAAATTCTGTGTAGCTCAGTTTTAGCTAAATTTTGGAGTGAGCCTAACTCTTATACTCCAGTAGCTGTCATAAGGTTTATAGATAAAAAGGATGAACAGAAACAGAGAAACAAAAATGAGAAGAAACTAGGGTAGAATTGAGTTATAAAAAGGAAATAGACCTTTTTGATAAATAATTAAAATGAAACATGGAAGGTCTAAAATTCCAGAACAGCACCCAAACCTCAAAATAATAAATGGAAATTCTTTTATATGTGTACACAATCATCATCATAGATACGTAAAATTTTCCACACCCCTCCTCTAATTTTGTGAAGGAGAAAGTTGTACATTAGCATGTCTAGGTGAATATGCCTTCAAGGCCTTAGCTTTGGAATCACTAGGCAGCCGCTATAAAGTTATGCATCTCATGTAGAAGGCGCTGTTGCGGACGGCTTCTATCATCTCATCCCCGCCGACGGAGAAGGCATCCCGGAGAACGGTGCCAACGAAGGAACAGTCGACCAGGAGGCTAACATTCAGCTAGCGCAAGAAGGCAAGCCCCGAAGCATAACCTAACTTTTAAAAGTTTATGCATCTATGAATTACCTATGCTTGTGCATTTATGTTTCAAGGAGTTGATTGAATACCTTAGTTGCATATTTCTAGTACCTATGACTTGCAACACTAGTATGAAAGGATCAATAGGGCATTGCTTTAGGTCCGTTACAAGTCGAGTGATTTCCTGTCACTCGCGAGACATAGGAGTTGCATGTCTTTACTTATGTTGGAATCATAATGATGGACGGGCGGGATGGTAGATGTAGATCTCCCGTCCGTGTATGATAATTGATTTAAGGTCGAAACGTGTGGTTGTGTGTGTCAAGTTTTTGAACGTACCACATGCATGCCGATATATGGGAATCGGTAAGCCCGGTACCAGATTGAAGCAGCTAGGGCCGATAGCCATCTCTCCTTGGAAACTTTTGTTTCCCATGCCGTACACTTGTGGATATATGCGTTATGCTGTGAGTGAAGCAGTAAACCTTTATCTTAAGGAATTGGACCCGGTTCCGAATTGTGGATCGATGGGAAAGGTTGGGAAGTGCTTGTACCTTTTATAGCAAGCATTGTCCGTGTGTGTTGGGTTTCCCCTGGCCAGGTAGCAAAATTCGGTTCGAACTGTCCGCTTCTCGCGGTTAATGAGACTGCTTGACCGCTTGGCTGCATTGAGTAACAAGTGGAACTATGAGAATGATGAACTTGTTGTATGAATTAAATTGTATTGCACCACTTTTATGCTTAGAGAGGATGCTAATCTAGAATGGTTAAAACTAATAGAATATGATGCTAAAACCATGAAAGCAAGGATCTACTCTTAGTTGCTTTTTGGCAAACAAACCCACCAGCCAAAAGCCTCTCATGTCTAGATGTCGGTGATGTAGTTTTCACCCGACGGGTAAGCCTTGCTGAGTATTAGTATACTCAGCCTTGCTTGTGGCTTTTATTACAGGTACGGTGATGGATGTGGCAGTCGATGCCATTACTTGGCCTACCCAGTTTCCCCCTGGATGGCACATCGAGTGGGTTCCGTCCTCTGCCGAGGAACGGGAGGAGTAGCACCGTGGCAGGCTTCATCATGGTGTTACTATGTATCGACGCTAGTTTACTTTCCGCTGCAATGAACTATTTTATTCCGCTGCTATGAACTTGATACTCTGATTTAAATTTCAAACTTGGTTTGTAATAACTTTATGATACTATTGTATGATGAATTTGTGGAATGTTGTAATCTCTGGAACTCACCTTCGTGTGGGCGCGCTTGTTGTTTCGATCGAGAAAGTACGTGGTTAAATCGGGTTTAATCCGACGGCGCTCCAGCTATTCCGGATTAAGTGCCTGACTGCTTGATTAGCGGTCCAGGGGTACTTAACTTGGAATAATTTCGGAGTGGTCCGCCATAAGGATGAAGATGATGAGAGTGACATCTCAATTGATGAAGAATCCAAAGAGCTCATAAAGAAGATGGAGATGATGTTGAAGAGGCTCAACTCCAAGGGTGTTCCCATCACCATGCAAGACGTGGTCTACACCAATGATAGAAGAAAGCAAAGCAACTAGGGTTGCTATCATTGTGGTGAGAAGGGGCACTCCTGTGATTCATGCCCTATCCTTGCAACGGAGTTCAAGAAAGCCCGCAAGCTCAAGAGAAAGGAGAAAGAGGAAAAGGGAAGCAAGTAAGCACTCACTAGCTTCGGTAAGTGGAGTGATTTAGATGTGCCAAGAAAACCCTCATCAAGAAAGGATCTTAAAGAAAAATTTGCTAGCTCATCATCCAATTATGAAGAATTGGTTAAGAAGGTTGAAATTGTGGTAATGATGAGCTAGAAAATAATAAACTTAAGGTCCTTGAACAAGCATCATCCAACAATGCATTCACTTCGGCTATCATTGAAAAACCTATAGTGGATGCATCTATTTGTTGCATTGATTTAATTGATGAATCTTGCTCACCATCTTGCAATGAGACTTGTATTGAGAATGTAGTTGTAGAACCAATTGATGAGCTCATTGTTCAAGAAAATGAAGAGCTCGGGCAAGATGTAAAGAAGCTCAAGAAAAGGACTTGGCAAGGCTCAAGGAAGTGGCATGTGAGAGCAAGAATCAACCCCCTAAAGATAAACATCCCAAGATGGTGAAGAAGCTTGAGAAGGGTGCAACCGTTACTTGCTACTCATGCCATGAAGAAGGCCACAAGTTCTATGAGTGCAAGAAGAATAAGAAGGAACAAAAGAAGAAGAAGGTCACTTCCAACACCAAACCCTATTTTAAGGTTGACAAGGTGAAGAGCACACCGTATCTACTCAAGAAGAAAGACAACAAGATGGTGGCTCACTTGTTTAACAAACAAAGTAAGGGGTGGAACAAACCTATTTGGGTGCCCGAGGAGATCATCGCTACCATAAAGGGCTCCAAGAAGGTTTGGGTTCCAAAGGCGACTTAGAGTCCGCGGGACTCGGAAGGATTTGGAGGCTTGGCCATAAGAGAAAAGCAATTCAAGCAAAGAGCCAAGCTTATTAAGATTTGGAGTGTACTAAAAATCATGGTAAATCCTATACCCAATTTCTCCAAAGGTAATATAGGCAACTAGATTTAAATTTATGCAATTTCAATTAGCATCTAGTTCCTTCACATGTCTAGGATTGCATGATCATATTTCAATTCCATTGCATTGCCTAGTTTGTTCTTTCATATGACAAGTTGCTTGTGTTTCTCTCTAATTCATGAGCAATTTGTATGTTTTCTTAGTTTTAGGAAAATGACACCAAAGCTTTATTCATGTATTATGTGTGCCAAATTTACAAGCTATAAGATAATTCCCAATGCCGTTATTGACTCGTGGATGTCTTTCACAAGTAATTGAATTGCTTGTATGCACACATTTAAGGGGAGCTATCTTATGGTTTGTGATTTTGAGACTAATCTAATTTGCAAGCTTATCATGTTTGTAGTCTCACATTGAAACAATCCCCAGAGATATGCAAGGCTTAATATTCAAGTGGTATAGCCTCCCATTGGTACGTAACACCCTAAAAATGCCCTATTTTAAATTTAGTAATTAATTGGCTTTTATATTCAAGTGCTCATGAAAAATGTAGGAAAAATCAAATTTTGAATAATTAAAAGCAAATATAGGGTATAGAAACATTATTGTTGCATTCATGCTGGTGCATTTATTTTTTATTGTTGAATTCAAATTTGAATTTGAATTTGACTTCAAATGAGTGTTTGAACAAAAGAAAAACCTTTTTCCTTTTCTCTTTCTTTTTCCTTCTTCCTTTTCAGCCCAGCAGCCCAGCTTCTTCTTTCTTTCTTCCCCGCGCCCATCTTTTCTTTTCTCCTGCGCAGCCCAGCAACGGCCCAGCGCCAGCCCGCGCCTTCTCTCCTCTCTGTCGCTGACACGGAGGACCCACTTGTCATCCCCTTCCTCCGCGCGCCAGGCCGAACCCGAGCCGAGCTCGAGTCCGCCTCCGACACGACGCCGCGCTGCCTCCTTCCTTGCTTGGCGCGCACGCCGAGGCCGCCTAGCCCCTACATAAGCTGCCGCCAAGCCCCGTGATCCCTTTGCCTCAAACCCTAGCCGCCAATCGAGTTGCGCAGCGCCGCCGTCGCTCAAACCCTAGAGCTTGAGCCGCCGTCGCTAACCCGCCGCCTCGCCACCCCATTGTCGCCGAGAGCCTGTCCAGGAGATTTGCGTGGAGGTGATGAAGCTCCATGGCTGGTTATTGCCCGCTCTCTCCCTCGATTCCGTCCGCGCAAGCTCACCGGAGTGACCGAGCCGCCGCCGCACGTTGCTAGACGCCATCACCGCTCAATCCTCGTCCACAACCCCCAAATTGGATTCCCCGTTGTCTCCACTCTCTCCCAAGCTATCCGCGGCGAGTTTTGGAGCACCGTAGCGCCTTCCCGAGCCAACTCCGGCGAGTTTTGGCGAAGCGCCGCCGCGTTTGCCGCGGATGCCGGCGACCCAGAGCCTCTACTGAACCCTAGCCGTCAGATCTAAATCCAACGGCTCCCGTTAGATCTAATCCAAGTCAAACCGGTCGCCCCCCAGTCAGCCATGCCGTTTTGCAAAAGAGCCCCTGCAGTTTTTGAAAATCAACCCGTGGTCCAGCACAGTTCAAAAGTAATTACAGTTTAGTCCTTTTTCTTTCAGTTTGGCCCCTGCTCTTTTGAAAAATAGTGCCCGCCGTCCTGGAAGTCGTTTTTACTCGTTAGCCCTCGTGTTTTTATACGAAATTATGTTTTAGGTCCCTGGTTTCTTTCAAAAACACCCCTGGAACCCTAAAACCTTTACCAGCAAGCCCCTAGTGCCCGTTTTAAGCGCAGTTTCTCCGTTTTAACTCCGATTTGAGTGATTTTCGCGCGCATGTGTTCGTAGCGAAGCGTACAGTAACTCCAAAGCCTTCTTTTCATCTTTTGTTTATGTTTGGTGTATTGTTCTAATTAAATGCCTTGTTTGCATGTATGTGTGGACGCTTGTGTGGTGATCGATGTGAGTAGTTGACGAGCCGTTCGAGTTCGCCGACGATCCCGTTCTCGAAGAGCAGGAGCAGCAGCAGTTCGCTGAGGAAGGCAAGTATAACACGGACCATCCTTGTCACCTATACACCGATTAATCACATAAATCATATGCATGTGTCTAATACTGTTAACCACTAAGGATGTTCCTAGTCTTTACCTTATTCCTTGTTTACCCGGGGTTTTATGCATTATGGTTAAACTATGCTACGCGCTGCAAACAACATTTATTTTTAATGT
The DNA here is from genome assembly GCA_015342445.1 of Digitaria exilis. Taxonomy (NCBI): domain Eukaryota; kingdom Viridiplantae; phylum Streptophyta; class Magnoliopsida; order Poales; family Poaceae; genus Digitaria; species Digitaria exilis. The sequence goes on along the minus strand of JACEFO010000477.1, from coordinate 147,308 downwards.
CAATATTGATTTAATGGTTCACTTCAATGATGGTTAAAAGATGCTTTTTAGCAACATGGTTCGGGGAACTAGAGCATGTCCTGTGTGCTTTGTTCTAGTGTCTCTATAAGGTTTGATCTAGGGAATTAGAGCATGTGCTTTGTGCTTTGTTCTAATGTCTCTCCGTAAGGTCAGGTTCTTAAAGCGGCAACCCAGGAACCTGTTCGCCGCCGTTGGAACTATAATGGCTCTGGTCTTGGATAATTAGCTTGTACGTCTCTAGCTCGCCAGTGGTTACCGAAAGGCGTATGTGGGGAGCATGGCTGAGAGTATAGTTTGATCCATCGAGGACGGTTTTATCCGTTGGCTATGACCCGTTAGGCAAATTCCCGTGATGTAAGCGCCCGATGTACGGCAGCTTCCCATGTTGCGATGATTGCGCTCTCGCTCTGGACGCCATTGACCCCCTCAGGTTGCGCCCTGAGCGTATGTCAATCTCGATGCCTCGGGTTATGCTGCCTATGTTGAACCAAAACGGCTACTGTGCTTGTTAGGGTGTTTTGTGAAAGTCCTCGTAACATAAGTTCTTTTGGATTTATGTGACCGGCGGGTAAAGGGTGAAACCTCTACAGAGTGTTGATCTATCATGATAGCCGTGCTCAAGGATACGAGCGGCCTGGATCCTTTTTGATTAGAAGATGATATTAGTGGTTGATATTGGTTTGTTCTATAATCACTTATACCTTATTAATGGGTTTATACTTGGGTTCTACTCATTTGTAGTAAATTAGATGATAATAAAAGGAAACAACTAAAAGTGCTAATGCAGTATAACCGTGTCAAGCCTTTTGTTCTTGCATAACCCGTGTTATACTTGTTAAGTAAGATGGTTTACTTACACTTGCAACTATTCAACAAAATCCCGGATGGGTAACAGATGGAGCAGTGAATGATCAGCCGCTTGCTGAGTTTCCGGAGGATCTGCCGTACTTCTAGCTGTGTTCAACCAGTCCGTGTCCCTGTGGTCTTGAGGCTCTACTAGTTATGAAAAGTTTAATAATATTAAGACTTCCGCTGTGTTATTTGTTTAAGATTATGTCTTGTGTTAAACTCTGATATAAACTATTTTATTCGAGCATTGTGTTCTCTGTGATTCAATATTTGTAATCTATATGTGTACTGTGGACATCCTGGGCACACATATGGAATGTGAAATCTCTGATGTCAAAAGAATTAAAAAGTGCAATTAAGATCAATGCAAAAGGGAATCATGGGTTGAAATTCAAAAATCCATCAAAAATTCAAATTTAAATTCCAAAAACAAGGGTTGTTTGGCACCAACTGAAAACTCGAGATTTTTGTACTAAACTTGAAAATCTCCAAAAATAAAAGTTGTTTGTCATCACAAATAAACCCTAGTCACTGTTTGCAACTTTTGAAACTTTTGCAGTTTAGTCCCTTAAAAACTCAAATTACCGTTCTGGGCACCTTTTTGTTTTTGGGTTGTTTGAGCTTGAAAAACTTGGAATTTCAGGTTCACCCCAAAAAGAAAGTTGTGTCCCATCTTCCAAACTCCAACTTTTATTTTTACACTTTTTCAAGTTCAGTTCAAAGTTTTGGAGAAAATTCGAATTTGAAAACGGAGCTCCACGGGCATGCAACAGTGCCCTGGCGCGCCCCTGCGCTGGCCGGAGCTCGGCCGCCACGTGGCCGGCGAGCGGCGCAGGCGGCGCCGAGCTGGCCGAGCCGCGGCGGACGCTGGCGCTTGTCGCCTAGCTCTTGTCTCGCCCCTCCCGAGCCGTCACTTCGCCGTCGTCGAGCCGCTTCGCCTCGCGCCGCGCGAGCGCCATCATGCGGTCGGAGCGCCGCCGTGGCCGCGCGCGCGCGCGTTGCGCTGAGCAGCTCCACAGGCCGCGATTCCCCTCCACTCCGCGCCAAATGCACTGTTGAAGATCCCCCCGACGTCACTCGAGGATCCCCTTGCCCGGTCGAGTCGCTCGTGCGCTGCCCGAGCTCGCTCCGCATTCATGGCGGCCTGCTCGCGCCGCGCCGTGCGCTCGCACGCTCCCGAGGCAGCACAGTGCCTCTCTTGCGTGCCCTAGCACTCCACCGAGCACTCACACCCCTCCACTCACTCGCTCATTCGCCATTTTCTCTTCCCCGCGCTCGCTCGGTCATCTTCTTCCTTGCGCCGCGCGAACCGAGCCGAGTTTCTCCGAGAAATTCACCTTCCACACTCCACCATTCCCAAATTCGTCGCGCACGAAGCTAGCCGTCTACCCCAGCTCCAAAACCCCCCACTTTCCCCAAGCTATTGTCGCTTCTCCGGCGAGAATTCGTGATTTCCCCCAAATCGCGATTTTCGGCCGCCGGAGCACCCGCACGTCGAGACCCTACTCCGAGCCGTCCCCGAGGTCAACCGAGCACGCCATTAGCTTCCTCGAGCACCACTGGGCTCTAGGACCCTTCAAACCTCGACGAACGTCCCCGACCTCACCGGCGTAGAAGCCGCGGCGGCCGCGCCGCCACTGCATCGTCGCCGGCGAAACTCCGACCATCCCCGGCCTCCAAACCGTCCCCAACCGACTCGTGGTGAGCCCAGGATGCTTTTCCTCCACTTCCCCGAGCCTAGTTCGCCGCCGTTTGGCCGGCGCAACTCCGGCGAGAGCCGAGGGCATAACTTCATCGTCTTCGTTTTTCTAGGGGCCTCTGCGCAAAAACCAGGGACTTGTTCGTGAAGTTTTGAAAGTTCTAGGGTTCCCTGCGTGAAAAGATTCTTAAATCTAGATTTGTTTTTCCCGAATCTTGTAAAATCCATTAAAAATCGTACAAAAATCAGAAAAATGCACAAAAATACTCCCTGGATTCGTGAGAGTCTAAACTACAATTTCCTTTAGACATGTGTATGCTTTTGATGAACCGATTTTGAATTAAAATTCAAACTGTGGAAATTGAAAGTTGTGCACTATTTCAAATCCAGAGCTCCGCTAGGGTTGATCTTTGGATATGTTGTGTGTAGTGACTTTGGACAGCTTGTGTCCAAAGGGGACCTAAAAATATGAACTGTAGCTCCAGTTATGAATTAAAATGTGATTTCTGTCTTTTTGCAGTGCAGAAATCATTAAAAATAATCTGTGCAGTGAAAAATCACCATTTTGCTCCAGAGGACTAAAACTTGTTAGCACACCTGTTAAAAATGAAAAACTTAATTTTTGCTCTGTTTAGGATAGCAAATAAATAAATATGTGTTTTTGGATAGAAATTTATTGAGGACTATCCAAGGGTTATTTTGAGCCATCACTTGGCCAGAGCCCTCCTCATGCTTATGACTAGCTTTGGTAGGAAAATCTCCTGAATTGGATGAATTTTCGATTTTATATGATTTAAATTCATTTCTGCTGGCAGCAGCTTGTTATATTTTTAATAAATTATGTGTAGCTCAGAATTAGCTAAATTTTGGAGTGAGCTTAGCTCTTATACTCCAGTAGCTGTCATAAAGTTTATAGGTAAAAATGTTGAGCAGAAATGGAGAAACAAAAATGGGAAGGAATCTAGGTGGAAATTGATTTATATAAAGGAATAAACCTTTTTGGTTAATTAGTTAGAATAAAACGGATGGAATCTGAAATTTCAGAACAGCACCCTAAATTGTGAAGTAGTAAATAGAATTCTTTTATATATGTACACAATCACCGTCGAAGTCAATAAAACTTTTCCCACATCTCTACCCTGTTATTGTGAAGAGAATAGTAATGCTTAAGCATGTCTAGGTGAATATGGCCTCCAAGGCCTTAATCTTAGAATCTATAGGCAGCCGCCTTAAAAATATGCATCTCATGTAGAAGGCGCTATCCCAGACGGCAACTACACCCTCATCCCCGCAGACGAGGAAGGAGTCCCGGAGCACGGTGCCGGTGAAGAAGTGACCAACCCGGAGGCTAACCCCCAGTCCGAGCAAGAAGGCAAGCCCCGGAGCATACCCTAACCTTTACCAAATTATGCATTATGACTTCTCTATGCTTGTGCATTTACGATTTCAGGAGTTGATTGAGTGTGTCAAGTTTTTGAACGTACCACATGCATGCCGATATATGGGAGTCGGTAAGCCCGGTACCAGATTGAAGCAGCTAGGGCCGATAGCCATCTCTCCTTGGAAACTTTGTTTTCCCCTGCCGTACACTTGTGGATATATGCGTGAGACTGTGAGTGAAGCAGTAAACCTTTATCCTAAGGAAATGGACCCGGTTCCGAATTGTGGATCGATGGGAAAGGTTGGGAAATGCTTGTACCTTTTATAGCAAGCAGAGTATCCGTGTGTGTTGGGTTTCCCCTGGCCAGGTAGCAGAAATTCGGTTCGAACTGTCCGCTTCTCGCGGTTAATGAGACTGCTTGACCGCCATGCTACATTGAGTAACAAGTGAAACTTTGAGATTGATAAACTTGTTCTATGAATTAATTTGTATTGCACCACTTGTATGCTTAGAAAGGATGCTAATCTAGAATGGTTAAATGTACTAGAACATGATGCTAAAACTTGAAAGCAAGGATCTACCTTTAGTTGCTTTTTGGCAAACAACCGACCAGCCGAAAGCCTCTCATTGTCTAGATGTCGGTGATGTAGTTTTCACCCGACGGGTAAGCCTTGCTGAGTATTAGTATACTCAGCCTTGCTTGTGGCATTAATTTACAGGTACACCGTTGGATGTCGATGATTTGACTTGGCCTGCCCAGGTTCCCCCTGGCTGGCACATCGAATGGGTTCCGTCCTCTGCCGAGGACCGGGAGGAGTAGCATCATGGCAGGCTTCGGCACGGTGTTATTGTATCGTCGTTAGATTATTTCTTCCGCTGCAATGAAACTTTTATTTCCGCTGCAAGACTCTTGTACGCTGATTTAAATTTGAACTTGGTATGTAATAACTTGTGATACCTATGGTGTATGTTAAATTTGTGGAATGTTGTAATCTCTGGAACTCACCTTCGTGTGGGCGTGCTGTTGTTTCGATCGAGAAAAGTACGTGGTTTAATCGGGTTTAATCCGACGGCGCTCCAGCTTATTCCGGATTAAGTGCCTGACTACGTGATTAGTGGTCCCAAGGTACTTAACTTGGAATAATTTCGGAGTGGTCCGCCACAGCTTGTATCAGAGCCGAAGCAACGCACCGGAGAGAGCAACAGACCTTTAATAAACAATTTTTGAATAAAACTTGCCAACTCGTGCTTCCGACGCGCTTTGCGAAGGAAGGTTATTGTTAGGACCGCTAAGGATGTTACCTAGAGCGTGAAGCCTATGTGGGTTAAGGGATCACGATATGATAGGTGGCAAATAGTATATTATACTGACTTCCAGCACATTTCATTCTGTCATTTACTTTACGCAATGGTGGGCGCAAGGTACGGCGATTGCTGTAACGTACCACGGCACTATATGAAAATATAGTGGCGGCACATAGTCAATACGCTGCCATGGCGTATGAAAATAGAATAGCATGGTGGGCGCAAGGTACGGCGATTGCTGTAGCGTACCACGGCATCATATGCAAATATGATGGCGGCACAAAGTCAATACGCTATTTCAATAGCGTATGAAACTGTCAATATGTTGCTTTGGTGACATATGAACATTGCCCGTTCAATGTTAAACGTTCGGGTGCCACCTCTATAGTGGGTGGTAATGAATGGAGACACTTTCGTGAGTGCTGGCACGAAAGGTTGATTATACATGCTCTGGAGTGGAATTTTCTGCAGGTACACTAACCGCGAATCCGTATGTTGAGACGGTTAGAAAAGTCGGCTAGATAATATAGGGAGAGACGAATATTGCCTAGCCACCGGCACTAACTTCGTAAGCCAAAAGTTTATTGGCATGTGTGTTGGTGAGAACGAATAGGCCGCTCATGCATTGCATCTCACTGATTTACTACCGAATTTTAACACATGACCAAATTGAACCGCCGTCAAAGAAATTGAAATCACAACCCAAAAATCCTGCTGAGAACAATCTGTTTGCACCCTTAATTCGAAACTAAAAACGTTGTCAAATGAAAAAGTTTTCAACATGAAAGTTGTCATAAATATTATGAAGTATATGCTGTAGAAATTTCAACGAAAATGGTTTAGTAAAATTGGAGTTATGCTAAAAATGGTAACCCCCTGTCTGCTGGAAATTCTGGGAACAGTGAGATAAAAATTGAATTTTTACACCATCTTAACGACAGTTTCTGCTCAAACCTTCAACACGAAACTTGTTAGGAATTACTTAAACAATATCCTGGCCAAATTTGGGAATTTTTGAGTTTGTAGATTTCGAGTTTTGTAATTTTTACTACCCTGCCCAGAATCTGTTTTTGTTCTTTGGCGCTAACCGGTTCTCACCCTTGCCCCTTTTTCTTTTGGTTCAGATGGACGCCCTCGCTGACCTGGCTAGCTACCCCAACGACGTGTCCTTCTCTGATTGCTTGGGATGGGAAGGCTTCCCTAGCATCTTGTGGTCGGTTTTACAGGCACTTGACTACCCTACACCGCCACAGTATGAGAGGACGATTATCCGAGACCGTGGTGTGGTTCGTTCCCATGTGCGTTTGGTGGTATATCGCCACCCGCCGTGTCCTAGTTCCCCCACCTGGACGGTGGAAGTTCACGGACACCACATGGAGACGACCTGCGAGCTAGCCGCCTTAAATGGCATTAGCTCTTTTGTTGCTCAGAACCAGGAGTTGGTTGAGCACCAGTTACTGGGTTTATTCCCACCGACTCAGCCGGATGATCCCCACTGGATGAGGCGTTACCTTAGTTCCCCTCTGAGGATGGCGGAGAACCCCGTCGCTGCAGCCGCGTTGATGATGAGGTGGATGCGGGCGTATCACCGTTTGCAGGCACTTCTTGGACGGTCGCAGAGTGAGATGCTCAACATTGCTATGGACATGTCCGCTCGTGCCCGTGACATAGGGGTTGAGAGGACCTCCTTGTCCATTGAGGTGACCACTAGAGATGCCATGATTGCTGACTTGGAGAGGCAATTGAATGACCTCCACATTGCACACAACAACACCCAAAATGAGTTAGCACAAACAAGGGAAGAACTTGAGGAGGTACACGGTACCTTGGAGCATGCCAATGCCATGCTAGCCGCCCACGACACTCAGCACCTTCTTGACCAACAAGGAGGGGATGTGGATGGTGAAGGAGAGGCCCCAGATTCCAACATGGACACCGAGGACGACATGCCGCCCCTCCCAGCTCCACCTTCACCTATGGGCAGCGAGGCTACCGCTAACAACCTAGATGACTTTTAGGTGTGGTAGTGGCAAGTTTACTCCTCCGCTAGGCCTAGATTTCGACTTCATGTTGTAATAGGCTAGATGGAGTTGAGCTTCTCCTTTTATCTTTTGGTGGCAATGTAATTTAATGATGTGGAGGTGTGATCAAAACTTGATGAAGTGTAATAGCTGTGTTGAGAACATTCCGCAGCTAACCTTGTTTTAATTATTGATGGGTTTTCCATTCATTTTTGGGCTGTGTTGTGAACTACAAAGTTGTTTAGAATTTGTCAAAAAAAATGATCACCAAATTGCAACCCTATTGGTTAAGCGAATTAAAAATGGCAACCAAAACACTACAGCTCGGCCTGCTGAAAAACAGCAAATGCAGAGAGCTAAAGATTGAATTTTTCGGCTTAGTTCCAGTCCGAATTTGATTCTGAGCCCAACATGAAAGTTGTAGAGCATAAAATTGTCGAGCTACTGACCGAATGGGAGCATTTGACTTGTTTCCTGTTGGGAGATATGATTTTTCTTCCGAACTGCATGCTGATGTGTCATTCTGCGCAGTACACTTCAATATGTTGTCACATTCTATCTTGTCATTTATCATGCAAGCTTATGAAATGTGACTAATACAAGTACCTACTGCAGATGGCAATCACCCGCAGCGGTCACGACGCTAGTGGCTCTAACGCTAACCAGCAAGGGCCAGAGGGGCAGCAACAGCCACCGCCACCTCCTCCACCGCAGCAACCTCCGACGTGGCAGCAGCTGTATGCCACGCAAACGGAGATTCTCCGGAACCTGCAGCATCAGCACCAGATGATGCAGCAGCAGCTGCTTCAGCAGGGAGGTCAACGGGCCCCTCAGCCTCAGGTGGCCAGATACGAGGATTTTCTGGCAACGCACCCGCCGATTTTCTCTCGAGCTGATGAGCCCTTGGAGGCCGACACCTGGATTCGGGCCATCGAGTCCAAGTTCACCATCCTGGCGACACCTTGTGTCTCTAACCGCAAGGTCGTGTTCGCGGTGCAGCAGCTCCGCGGCCCAGCTCTCCTTTGGTGGGAGAACTACCTGGCCCTGCAGCAGGAGGGTCATGTAGTTGAGTGGGATGAGTTCAAAGCTGCATTCAAGGCTCATCACATTCCGGCCGGTCTGGTAGAAAGGAAGCTGAATGAGTTTTTGGCACTGACCCAGGGTACTTGCACAGTGCTTCAGTACGCCCAGGCCTTCAATGGTCTGTGCCCCTACGCGGGTCATCACGTTGACTCTGACGAGAAGAAGCTAGAGAGGTTCCGACGTGGCCTTAACACCAAGTTGAAGGCACAGTTGGCCACCACGCGTGCTGCCACGTACGGCGATCTCGTGAACCTTGCCATCGCCCAGGAAGACGCCAATGTGGTGCACAAGGCGGAGAAGAAGAGGAAGACTCCCGTTGGACCGTCGAGCGCGCAGCCACAGAGGTTCCGCTTGGTTCCCCCGGCTGCACCGCAGGGACAGTCCAGGGCACCTCAGGGAGGTGGATGGGTTGCTAGGCCACCACAGCCTAATGCGCCCCGTTTCCCTCCACCGCCGCAGCAGCAGCAAGCACCTAGGCAAAATGCACAGCAGCCAGCTCGCCCTGGAGCCGGCTATCAGTGCTTCAAGTGTGGAAGTAAAGACCACTTTATCAAGGATTGCCCGCCGAACAAGCAGCAAAACCAGCGCCCGGGAAATCAGCAAGGCAAGGGCAAGCAGCAGCAGCGTGTGCAGGTTCGACAAGGACGGCTCAACTACACCACCTTGGCTGACTTACCCGAGGGAGCCCCAGACATGACTGGTACCTTCCCTATCTGCACTCAACCTGCTGTGATATTGTTTGATTCCGGGGCAACACATAGTTTTATAAGCACAAGATTTCATGTGAAATGCGGATTAAAATCGTACCATACCAAATCATCCTATGTGATATCGACTGCGGGAGGTAAAATTGCATCCAACCAAGTCACCCGAAAAGTTCCAATCAGGCTGGAAAGTAAAACATTCCCTACTGATTTGATTCTGCTTGGTATGGAAGGAATTGACATTGTGTTAGGAGCCAATTGGATGACTCAACACAAGGTTGTCCTAGATGTTGCGGAACGAGTTGTTGAAATAAACTCGCCTACGCATGGTCCGAGTGTGCTATATCTGCCACAACGGACTTGCATCGATGCGTGTGCTTATACAATGGTAGAAACCCAACTAAAGGACATTCCGGTGGTATGTGAGTATGCCGATGTATTTCCGGATGACTTACCTGGGATGCCGCCGGATAGGGACATTGAATTTGTGATTGAACTTCAACCTGTCACAGCACCTATATCAAAGAGACCATATAGAATGCCGCCCAATGAATTGGCTGAATTAAAAATTCAACTCCAAGAATTGCTAGATAAAGGTTTCATTCGTCCAAGTGTATCGCCTTGGGGATGTCCCGCTATCTTTGTGAAGAAGAAGGACCATTCCTTGAGGTTGTGTATTGATTACCGGCCTCTCAATGCGGTAACTATTAAGAACAAGTACCCACTCCCCCGTATTGACATCTTGTTTGACCAACTAGCTGGCGCCAGAGTGTTCTCCAAGATTGACCTTCGCTCTGGCTATCACCAAATCAAAATCAGGCCTTGTGACATTCCAAAGACTGCCTTTTCCACACGTTATGGACTTTATGAATTCTTGGTTAAGTCTTTTGGACTCACCAATGCCCCAGCCTACTTCATGTACCTCATGAATTCGGTCTTCATGTCTGAACTAGACAAGTTTGTGGTGGTTTTCATTGACGACATTCTTATATATTCTAAGAATGAGGAAGAGCATGCTGAGCACCTTCGCATTGTTCTTCAAAGGCTGAGAGATCACCAGCTCTACGCCAAGTTCTCCAAGTGTGAATTCTGGTTAGAGAGCGTGAAGTTTTTAGGTCATACGGTTTCCAAGGATGGTATATCCGTGGATCCAACCAAAGTGCAAGAGGTGCTAGATTGGCAACCACCTACCTCTGTCCACGAGATTCGGAGTTTTCTGGGTTTAGCCGGTTATTACCGCCGTTTTATTCCGGACTTCTCTCGGATTGCGAAGCCCATGACCGAACTCTTAAAGAAGGGAGTCAAATTTGAGTGGAATGACAAATGTGATGAAGCTTTCCACACCTTGCGAAGACATTTAACTTCAGCCCCAGTTTTGGCGCAGCCCGATTGCACCAAGCCTTATGATGTCTATTGCGATGCATCAGGCACCGGTCTTGGCTGTGTTCTCATGCAAGAGAACCGAGTCATTGCTTACGCTTCTCGAGCACTTAGGCCTCATGAGCAAAACTACCCCACGCATGATCTTGAGTTAGCAGCGGTTATTCATGCTCTCAAGATGTGGAGACACTATTTGATGGGTGTTCCCTGCAACATATACACAGACCACAAGAGCCTCAAATATGTCTTCACTCAGGCACATCTGAACATGAGACAGCGAAGATGGTTGGAATTAGCAAAGGACTATGACCTCAGTGTGCATTATCACCCCGGGAAGGCTAATGTAGTGGCGGATGCACTAAGCCGCAAGGCTCATTGTCATTGTCTTTCCGTGGAGTCCTATGCTGACACCCTGTGTCATGAAATGGCAAAGCTCAATTTAGAGATTGTTCCACACGGGTACTTCAACCATGTTGCAGTTGAACCAACCTTGCACGATCAGATTGTTGTAGCCCAATTAAATGACGCGAGCATTAAAATCCTTAAAAGGAAATTGTCTAAGGAGAAGGTGAAAGAGAAGTACAAGTGTTTCCGGCTGGATGGGCAGGGAGTGATGTGGTTTGGACATCGCCTCGTGGTGCCCAAAAACACGGAGCTCCGGAGGAAGATTATGGATGAGGCCCATCTATCCAAATTTTCTATCCATCCCGGCAGCACCAAAATGTACCAAGATTTGAAACAAAACTTTTGGTGGACTCGGATGAAGCGAGAGATTGCCACATATGTGTCGGAATGTGACACATGCCAGCGGGTTAAGGCCAGCCACTTGAAGGTAGCAGGCACGCTTCAACCTCTACCTATTCCCTCTTGGAAGTGGGAAGATATAAGCATGGATTTTATTGTTGGACTTCCCAGAACCCCTCAGGGGCACGATTCTATTTGGGTAATTGTGGATCGCCTTACCAAGACCGCCCATTTTATTCCAATCAATACCATTTATGCTGCTAAGAAGTACGCGGAGATTTATTTGGAGCGGATCGTTTGTCTACATGGGGTACCCAAGACGATAATTTTAGATCGTGGTGCTCCGTTCGTAGCACGCTTTTGGGAAAAGTTGCAATTGTTGCTAGGCACCAAACTGATCCGTAGTTCAGCATATCACCCACAGACCGATGGGCAGACGGAAAGGGTAAATCAAATACTTGAGGATATGCTTCGAGCCTGTGTTATTCATTATGGAAAGAATTGGGAGAAATGTCTATCTCTGGCCGAATTCTCCTATAACAACAGCTACCAAGCGAGTCTTAAAATGGCACCTTTCGAAGCCTTATATGGTAGAAGATGTCGGACCCCGTTGTGTTGGTCCCAGGCAGGCGAGAGATATACTTATGGCCCTGACGTTGTGAAAGAAGCAGAAGAAAAGGTTAGGATCATTCGGGAGAATTTGAAGACCGCTCAGTCGCGGCAAAAGAGCTACTTTGATCAGCGACGGAAGCCACTTCAGTTTGAAGTTGGTGATCACGTGTATCTTAAAGTCTCCCCGACCAAGGGTGTGCAAAGATTTGGACTAAAAGGAAAGCTTGCACCTCGTTATATCGGCCCGTATGAAATTACTCAGCAATGTGGGCCGGTAGCCTATCAAGTGAAGCTTCCCGAGAAACTTTCAGCTGTACACAATGTATTCCATGTTTCTCAACTCAAGAGGTGTCTTCGTGTTCCGACCGAAGTTGTTGAACAAGAGGAACTCTCGGTTGAACCGGATCTCTCTTATGATGAGCATCCCGTTAAGATCCTCGACGAGAAAGAGCGACAAACACGAAGGGAGTTAAAATATACAAAATTCAGTGGAGTCATCACTCCGAAGATGAAGCCACGTGGGAAACAGAGGACTATCTTAGGAAGAATTTCCCCGACATCCTTTCATAAGCCGAGGTATTTCTTTCCCCTCTTTATCTCTAAGTCTAATCGAATCTCGGGACGAGATTCCTTTTAAGGGGGGTAGGCTGTGACATCTCTGATGTCAAAAGAATTAAAAAGTGCAATTAAGATCAATGCAAAAGGGAATCATGGGTTGAAATTCAAAAATCCATCAAAAATTCAAATTTAAATTCCAAAAACAAGGGTTGTTTGGCACCAACTGAAAACTCGAGATTTTTGTAATAAACTTGAAAATCTCCAAAAATAAAAGTTGTTTGTCACCACAAATAAACCCTAGTCACTGTTTGCAACTTTTGAAAAGTTTGCAGTTTAGTCCCTTAAAAACTCAAATTACCGTTCTGGGCACCTTTTTGTTTTTGGGTTGTTTGAGCTTGAAAAACTTGGAATTTCAGGTTCACCCCAAAAAGAAAGTTGTGTCCCATCTTCCAAACTCCAACTTTTATTTTTACACTTTTTCAAGTTCAGTTCAAATTTTTGGAGAAAATTCGAATTTTAAATGGAGCTCCACGGGCATGCAACAGTGCCCTGGCGCGCCCCTGCGCTGGCCGGAGCTCGGCCGCCACGTGGCCGGCGAGCGGCGCAGGCGGCGCCGAGCTGGCCGAGCCGCGGCGGACGCTGGCGCTTGTCGCCTAGCTCTTGTCTCGCCCCTCCCGAGCCGTCACTTCGCCGTCGTCGAGCCGCTTCGCCTCGCGCCGCGCGAGCGCCATCATGCGGTCGGAGCGCCGCCGTGGCCGCGCGCGCGCGCGTTGCGCTGAGCAGCTCCACAGGCCGCGATTCCCCTCCACTCCGCGCCAAATGCACTGTTGAAGATCCCCCCGACGTCACTCGAGGATCCCCTTGCCCGGTCGAGTCGCTCGCGCGCTGCCCGAGCTCGCTCCGCATTCATGGCGGCCTGCTCGCGCCGCGCCGTGCGCTCGCACGCTCCCGAGGCAGCACAATGCCTCTCTTGCGTGCCCTAGCACTCCACCGAGCACTCACACCCCTCCACTCACTCGCTCACTTTGCCATTTTCTCTTCCCCGCGCTCGCTCGGTCATCTTCTTCCTCGCGCCGCGCGAACCGAGCCGAGCTTCTCCGAGAAATTCACCTTACACACTCCACCATTCCCAAATTCGTCGCGCACAAAGCTAGCCCTCTACCCCAGCTCCAAAACCCCCCACTTTCCCCAAGCTATTGTCGTTTCTCCGGCGAGAATTCGTGATTTCCCCCAAATCGAGATTTTCGGCCGCCGGAGCACCCGCACGTTGAGACCCTACTCCGAGCCGTCCCCGAGGTCAACCGAGCACGCCATTAGCTTCCTCGAGCTCCACTGGGCTCTAGGATCCTTCAAACCTCGACGAACGTCCCCGACCTCACCGGCGTAGAAGCCGCGGCGGCCGCGCCACCACTGCATCGTCGCCGGCGAAACTCCGACCATCCACGGCCTCCAAACCGTGCCCAACCGACTCGTGGTGAGCCCAGGATGCTTTTCCCCCACTTCCCCGAGCCTAGTTCGCCGCCGTTTGGCCGGCGCAACTCCGGCGAGAGCCGAGGGCATAACTTTATCGTCTTCGTTTTTCTAGGGGCCTCTGCGCAAAAACCAGGGACTTGTTCGTGAAGTTTTGAAAGTTCTAGGGTTCCCTGCGTGAAAAGATTCTTAAATCTAGATTTGTTTTTCCCGAATCTTGTAAAATCCATTAAAAATCGTACAAAAATCAGAAAAATGCACAAAAATACTCCCTGGATTCGTGAGAGTCTAAACTACAATCTCCTTTAGACATGTGTATGCTTTTGATGAACCGATTTTGAATTAAAATTCAAACTGTGGAAATTGAAAGTTGTGCACTATTTCAAATCCAGAGATCCGCTAGGGTTGATCTTTGGATATGTTGTGTGTAGTGACTTTGGACAGCTTGTGTCCAATGGGGACCTAAAAATATGAACTGTAGCTCCAGTTATGAATTAAAATGTGATTTCTGTCTTTTTGCAGTGCAGAAATCATTAAAAATAATCTGTGCAGTGAAAAATCACCATTTTGCTCCAGAGGACTAAAACTTGTTAGCACACCTGTTAAAAATGAAAACTTAATTTTTGCTCTGTTTAGGATAGCAAATAAATAAATATGTGTTTTTGGATAGAAATTTATTGAGGACTATCCAAGGGTTATTTTGAGCCATCGCTTGGCCAGAGCCCTCCTCATGCTTATGACTAGCTTTGGTAGGAAAATCTCCTGAATTGGATGAATTTTCGATTTTATATGATTTAAATTCATTTCTGCTAGCAGCAGCTTGTTATATTTTTAATAAATTATGTGTAGCTCAGAATTAGCTAAATTTTGGAGTGAGCTTAGCTCTTATACTCCAGTAGCTGTCATAAAGTTTATAGGTAAAAATGTTGAGCAGAAATGGAGAAACAAAAATGGGAAGGAATCTAGGTGGAAATTGATTTATATAAAGGAATAAACCTTTTTGGTTAATTAGTTAGAATAAAACGGATGGAATCTGAAATTTCAGAACAGCACCCTAAATTGTGAAGTAGTAAATAGAATTCTTTTATATATGTACACAATCACCGTCGAAGTCAATAAAACTTTTCCCACATCTCTACCCTGTTATTGTGAAGAGAATAGTAATGCTTAAGCATGTCTAGGTGAATATGGCCTCCAAGGCCTTAATCTTAGAATCTATAGGCAGCCGCCTTAAACTATGCATCTCATGTAGAAGGCGCTATCCCGGACGGCAACTACCACCTCATCCCCGCAGACGAGGAAGAAGTCCCGGAGGAAGGCGCCGGTGCAGGATCAACCAACCCGGAGGCTAACCCCCAGTTTGAGCAAGAAGGCAAGCCCCGGAGCATAACCTAACCTTTACAAATTATGCATTATGACTTCTCTATGCTTGTGCATTTACGTTTCAAGGAGTTGATTGAATACCTTAGCTACACATTTCCTAGTACCTATGACTTGCAACACTAGTATGAAAGGATCGATAGAGCATTGCTATAGGTCCGTTACAAGTCGAGTGATTTCCTGTCACTCGCGAGACATAGGAATTGCTTGTCTTTACTTATGTTGGAATCATAAGGATTGACGGGCGGGATGATAGATGTAGATCTCCCGTCCGTGTATGATAATTGATTTAAGGTCGGAATGTGTGGATGAGTGTGTCAAGTTTTTGAACGTACCACATGCATGCCGATATATGGGAGTCGGTAAGCTCGGTACCAGATTGAAGCAGCTAGGGCCGATAGCCATCTCTCCTTGGAAACTTTGTTTTCCCCTGCCGTACACTTG
Organism: Digitaria exilis; assembly: GCA_015342445.1. Taxonomy (NCBI): domain Eukaryota; kingdom Viridiplantae; phylum Streptophyta; class Magnoliopsida; order Poales; family Poaceae; genus Digitaria; species Digitaria exilis. Next base: position 131,657 of record JACEFO010000477.1, on the reverse strand, counting down.
TGGATATATGCGTAAGACTGTGAGTGAAGCAGTAAACCTTTATCCTAAGGAAATGGACCCGGTTCCGAATTGTGGATCGATGGGAAAGGTTGGGAAATGCTTGTACCTTTTATAGCAAGCAGAGTATCCGTGTGTGTTGGGTTTCCCCTGGCCAGGTAGCAGAAATTCGGTTCGAACTGTCCGCTTCTCGCGGTTAATGAGACTGCTTGACCGCCATGCTACATTGAGTAACAAGTGAAACTTTGAGATTGATAAACTTGTTCTATGAATTAATTTGTATTGCACCACTTGTATGCTTAGAAAGGATGCTAATCTAGAATGGTTAAATGTACTAGAACATGATGCTAAAACTTGAAAGCAAGGATCTACCTTTAGTTGCTTTTTGGCAAACAACCCACCAGCCGAAAGCCTCTCATTGACCGTCGGGTGAAATCTATATCACCGACATCTAGACAATGAGAGGCTTTTGGCTGGTGGGTTTGTTTGCCAAAAAAAAAAAAAACAACTAAGTAAGTCCTTGCTTTCAAATTTTAGCATCATATTCTAGTAGATTAAACCATTCTAGATTAGCATCATTTCTAAACATACAAGTGGTGCAATACAATTTAATTCATACAACAAGTTCATAAATCTCAAAGTTCCACTTGTTACTCAATGTAGCATGGCGGTCAAGCAGTCTCATTAACCGCGAGAAGCGGACAGTTCGAACCGAATTTCTGCTACCTGGCCAGGGGAAACCCAACACACACGGATACTCTGCTTGCTATAAAAGGTACAAGCATTTCCCAACCTTTCCCATCGATCCACAATTCGGAACCGGGTCCATTTCCTTAGGATAAAGGTTTACTGCTTCACTCACAGTCTTACGCATATATCCACAAGTGTACGGCAGGGGAAAACAAAGTTTCCAAGGAGAGATGGCTATCGGCCCTAGCTGCTTCAATCTGGTACCGGGCTTACCGGCTCCCATATACCGGTATGCATGTGGTACGTTCAAAAACTTGACACACTCATCCACACAATTCGACCTTAATCAGTTATCATACACGGACGGGAGATCTACATCTATCATCCCGCCCGTCAATCCTTATGATTCCAACATAAGTAAAGACAAGCAATTCCTATATCTCGCGAGTGACAGGAAATCACTCGACTTGTAACGGACCTAAAGCAATGCCCTATCGATCCTTTCATACTAGTGTTGCAATTCACGGGTACTAGGAAATGTGCAGCTAAGGTATTCAATCAATTCCTTGAACGTAAATGCACAAGCATAGAGAATTCAAAGTGCATAATTTGGTAGAGGTTAGGTCATGCTCCGGGGCTTGCCTTCTTGCTCGGACTGGGGGTTAGCCTCCGGGTTGGTCGCTTCTTCACCGGCACCATGCTCCGGGACTTCTTCCTCGTCTGCGGGGATGAGGTGGTAGTTGCCGTCCGGGATGGCGCCTTCTACATGAGATGCATAGTTTAAGGCGGCTGCCTAAAGATCCTAAGATTAAGGCCTTTGAAGGCCATATTCACCTAGACATGCTTAAGCATTACCATGCTCTTCACAAATACAAGGTGTAGGTGTGGAAATAGTTTTATTGATTTCGATGGTGATTGTGTACATATATAAAAGAATTCTATTTATTTCTTCACAAGTTTAGGGTGCTGTTCTGAATTTTGAGAATTTCTTTATTTTACTCTAACTAGTTAACCAAAAAGGTTATTCTTTTATATAAATCAATTTCCACCTAGATTCCTTCTCATTTTTGTTTCTCCATTTCTGTTCATCATTTTTAGCTATAAACTTTATGGCAGCTACTGGAGTATAAGAGCTAAGCTCACTCCAAAATTTAGCTAATTTTGAGCTACACACAATTTATTAAAAATATAACAAACAGCTAACTGCAGAAGTGAAATAAATTCATATAAAATGGAAAATTCATCCATTTTAGGAGATTTTCCTACCAAAGCTAGGCATAAGCATGAGGAGGGCTCTGGCCAAGTGATGGCTCAAAATAACCCTTGGGTAGTCCTCAATAATTTCCTATCCAAAAACACACATTTATTTATTTGCTAGCCTAAACAGAGCAAAAATTATGTTTTTCATTTTTAACAGGTGTGCTAACAAATTTTTAGTCCTCTGGAGCAAAATGGTGATTTTTCACTGCTCAGATTATTTTTAATGATTTCTGAACTGCAAAAAGACAGAAAACACATTTTAATTCGTAACTGGAGCTACACTGCATATTTTTAGGTCCCCTTTGGACACAAGCTGTCCAAAGTCACTATAAGCAACATATCCAAAGCTCAACCCTAGCGGAGCTCTGGATTTGAAATGGTGCACAACTTTGAATTTTCATAGTTTGAATTTTAATTCAAAAACAGTTCGTCAAAAGTACAAACATGTCTAATAGAGATTATAGTTCAGACTCTCACGAATCCAGGGAGTATTTTTGTGCATTTTTCTGACTTTTTTACGATTTTTAATGGATTTTACAAGTTTCGGGAAAATCAAATCTAGGTTTAAGAATCTATTTTCGCAGGGAACCCTAGAACTTTCAAAACTTCACGAACAAGTCCCTGGACTTTTGCACAGAGACCCCTAGACAAACGAAGAAGATGAAGTTCGGTCCCTGGGACCTCGCCGGAGTTGCGCCAGCCAAACGACGGCGAACTAGGCACGGGGAAGTGGGGGAAAAGGATCCTGGGCTTACCACGAGTCGTTTGGGGATGGTTTGGAGGCCGGGGATGGTCGGGGTCGCGCCGGCGACGAGGTGGTGGCGGCGCGGCCGCCGCGGCTTCTACGCCGGTGAGCTCGGGGTCGTTCGCCGAGGTTCGAGGGGTCCTAGAGCACCAGTGGAGCTCGAGGAAGCCAATGGCGTGCTCGGTTGACCTCGGGGACGGCTCGGAGTAGGGGCTCGACGTGCGGGTGCTCCGGTGGCCGGAATTCGCGATTTGGGGGAAATCTCAAATTCTCGCCGGAGAAGGGACAATAGCTTGGGGAAAGTGGGGGGATTTGGAGCTGGAGTAGAGGGCTAGCTCCGTGCGGGACGAATTTGGGAATGGTGGAGTGTGGAAAGCGAATTTCTCGGAGAAGCTCGGCTCGGTTCGCGCGGCGCGAGGAAGAAGAAGACCGAGCGTGCGCGGGGAAGTGGAAATGGCCAAGTGCGCGAGTGAGAGGAGGGTTGGGAGTGCTCGGTGGAGTGCTTGGGCACGCAAAGGAGCACTGCACGGCCTCGGGAGCGTGCGCGGGGAGTAAAGGCCGACGCGACGCACCATTGATGCTCTGAGAGCTAGGGCAGCGCGCGAACGGCTCGGTCGGCGAGGGGGATCATTGCGTGCTGCTGTAGGATCGTCTACAGGGCGTGTTGGAGCGTAGCGGAGGGGAATCGCGGCCTGCAGGGCGCTCAGCGCGACGCGAGCGCGCGCGCGACCACGGCGGCGCGCGACCGCCATGATGGCGCTCCGCGGCGCGAGGCGAAGCGAGGCGACGGCGGCGAAGTGACGGCTCGGGAGTGGCCGGACAAGAGCTAGGCGAAAAGCGCCAGCGTCCGCCGTGGCTTGGCCAGCTCGGCGCCGCCTGCGCCGCTCGCCGGCCACGTGGCGGCCGAGCTCCGGCCAGCGCAGCGCGCGCCAGGGGCACTGTAGCTTGCCCGTGGAGCTCCGATTTCAAATTCAAATTTTCTCCAAAAATTTGAACTGAACTTGAAAAAGTGTAAAAATAAAAGTTGGAGTTTGGAAGATGGGACACAACTTTCTTTTTGGGGTGAACTTGAAATTCGAAGTTTTTCAAGCTCAAACAACCCAAAAACAAAAAGGTGCCCAGAACGGTAATTTGAGTTTTTGAGGGACTAAACCGCAAAATTTTCAAAAGTTCCCAGCAGTGACTAGGGTTTATTTGTGATGACAAACAACTTTTATTTTTGGAGATTTTCAAGTTTAGTACAAAAATCTTGAGTTTTCAGTTGGTGCCAAACAACCCTTGTTTTTGGAGTTTAAATTTGAATTTTTGATGAATTTTTGAATTTCAACCCATAATTCCTGTTGCATTGATTTTAATTGCACTTTTTAATTCTTTTGACATCAGAGATGTCACAGCCTACCCCCCTTAAAAGGAATCTCGTCCCGAGATTCGATTAAACTTAGAGATAAAGAGGGGAAAAGAAATACCTCGGCTTATGGAAGGATGTCGGGGAAATTCTTCCTAAGATAGTCCTCGGTTTCCCATGTGGCTTCATCTTCGGAGTGATGACTCCACTGAATTTTGTACATTTTAACTCCCTTCCTTCGTGTTTGTCGCTCTTTCTCGTCGAGGATCTTGACAAGATGCTCATCATAAGAGAGATCCGGTTCAACCGAGAGTTCCTCTTGTTCAACAACTTCGGTCGGAACACGAAGACACCTCTTGAGTTGAGAAACATGGAATATATTGTGTACAGCTGAAAGTTTCTCGGGAAGCTTCACTTGATAGGCTACCGGCCCACATTGCTGAGTAATTTCATACGGGCCGATATAACGAGGTGCAAGCTTTCCTTTTCGTCGAAATCTTTGCACACCCTTGGTCGGGGAGACTTTAAGATACACGTGATCACCAACTTCAAACTGAAGTGGCTTCCGCCGCTGATCAAAGTAGCTCTTTTGCCGTGACTGGGCGGTCTTCAAATTTTCCCAAATGATCCTAACCTTTTCTTCTGCTTCCTTCACAAGGTCAGGGCCATAAGTATATCTCTCGCCTGCCTGGGACCAACACAACGGGGTCCGACATCTTCTACCATATAAGGCTTCGAAAGGTGCCATTTTAAGACTCGCTTGGTAGCTGTTGTTATAGGAGAATTCGGCCAGAGATAAACATTTCTCCCAATTCTTCCCATAATGAATAACACAAGCTCGAAGCATATCCTCAAGTATTTGATTTACCCTTTCCGTCTGCCCATCGGTCTGTGGGTGATATGCTGAACTACGGATCAATTTGGTGCCTAGGGCCAATTGCAACTGTTCCCAAAAGCGTGCTACGAACGGAGCACCACGATCTGAGATTATCGTCTTGGGTACCCCATGTAGACAAACGATCCGCTCCAAATAAATCTCCGCGTACTTCTTAGCAGCATAAATGGCATTGACTGGAATAAAATGGGCAGTCTTGGTAAGGCGATCCACAATTACCCAAATAGAATCGTGCCCCTGAGGGGTCCTGGGAAGTCCAACAATAAAATCCATGCTTATATCTTCCCACTTCCATGAGGGAATAGGCAGAGGTTGAAGCGTGCCTGCTACCTTCAAGTGGCTGGCCTTAACCCGCTGGCAGGTGTCACATTCCGACACATATGTGGCAATTTCTCGCTTCATCCGAGTCCACCAAAAGTTTTGTTTCAAATCTTGGTACATTTTGGTGCTGCCGGGATGGATAGAAAATTTAGAGAGATGTGCCTCATCCATAATCTTCCTCCGGAGTTCCGTGTTTTTGGGCACCACGAGGCGATGTCCAAACCACGTCACTCCCTGCCCATCTAACCGGAAACACTTGTACTTCTCTTTCACCTTCTCCTTAGACAATTTTCGTTTAAGGATTTTAATGCTCGCGTCATTTAATTGGGCTACAACAATCTGATCGTGCAAGGTTGGTTCCACTGCAATATGGCTGAAGTACCCGTGTGGAACAATCTCCAAATTGAGCTTTGCCATTTCATGACACGCGGTGTCAGCGTAGGACTCTACGGAAAGACAATGACAATGAGCCTTGCGGCTTAGTGCATCCGCAACTACATTAGCCTTCCCGGGGTGATAATGCACACTGAGGTCATAGTCCTTTGCTAACTCCAACCATCTTCGCTGTCTCATGTTCAGATGTGCCTGAGTGAAGACATATTTGAGGCTCTTGTGGTCTGTGTATATGTTGCAGGGAACACCCATCAAATAGTGTCTCCACATCTTGAGAGCATGAATAACCGCTGCTAACTCAAGATCATGCGTGGGGTAGTTTTGCTCATGAGGCCGAAGTGCTCGAGAAGCATAAGCAATGACTCGGTTCTCTTGCATGAGAACACAGCCAAGACCGGTGCCTGATGCATCGCAGTAGACATCATAGGGCTTGGTGCAATCGGGCTGAGCCAAAACTGGGGCTGAAGTTAAATGTCTTCGCAAGGTGTGGAAAGCTTCATCACATTTGTCATTCCACTCAAATTTGACTCCCTTCTTTAAGAGTTCGGTCATGGGCTTCGCAATCCGAGAGAAATCCGGAATAAAACGGCGGTAATAACCGGCTAAACCCAGAAAACTCCGAATCTCGTGGACAGAGGTTGGTGGTTGCCAATCTAGCACCTCTTGCACTTTGGTTGGATCCACGGATATACCATCCTTGGGAACCGTGTGGCCTAAAAACTTCACGCTCTCTAACCAGAATTCACACTTGGAGAACTTGGCGTAGAGCTGGTGATCTCTCAGCCTCTAAAGAACAATGCGAAGGGCTCGCATGCTCTTCCTCATTCTTAGAATATATAAGAATGTCGTCAATGAAAACCACCACAAACTTGTCTAGTTCAGACATGAAGACCGAATTCATGAGGTACATGAAGTAGGCTGGGGCATTGGTGAGTCCAAAAGACATAACCAAGAATTCATAAAGTCCGTAACGTGTGGAAAAGGCAGTCTTTGGAATGTCACAAGGCCTGATTTTGATTTGGTGATAGCCAGAGCGAAGGTCAATCTTGGAGAACACTCTGGCGCTAGCTAATTGGTCAAACAAGATGTCAATACGGGGAAGCGGATACTTGTTCTTAATAGTTACCGCATTGAGAGGCCGGTAATCAATACACCACCTCAAGGAATGGTCCTTCTTCTTCACAAAGATAGCGGGACATCCCAAGGCGATACACTTGGACGAATGAAACCTTTATCTAGTATATTCTTGGAGTTGAATTTTTAATTCAGCCAATTCATTGGGTGGCATTCTATACGGTCTCTTTGATATAGGTGCTGTGCCAGGTTGAAGTTCAATCACAAATTCAATGTCCCTATCCGGCGGCATCCCAGGTAAGTCATCCGGAAATACATCGGCATACTCACATACCACCGGAATGTCCTTTAGTTGGGTTTCTACCATTGTATAAGCACACGTATCGACGCAAGTCCGTTGTGGCAAATATAGCACAGTCGGGCCATGCGTAGGCGAGTTTATCTCAACAACCCGTTCCGCAACATCTAGGACAACCTTATGTTGAGTCATCCAATTGGCTCCTAACACAATGTCAATCCCTTCCATACCAAGCAGAATCAAATCAGTAGGAAATGTTTTACTTCCCAGCCTGATTGGAACTTTTCGGGTGACTTGGTTGGATGAAATTTTACCTCCCGCAGTCGATATCACATAAGATGATTTGGTATGGTACGATTTTAATCGCATTTCACATGAAATCTTGTGCTTATAAAACTATGTGTTGCCCCAGAATCAAACAATATCACAGCAGGTTGAGTGCAGATAGGGAAGGTACCAGTCATGTCCGGGGCTCCCTCGGGTAGGTCGGCCAAGGTGGTGTAGTTAAGCCGCCCTTGTCGAACCTACACACGCTGCTGCTGCTTACCCTTGCCTTGCTGAGTTCCCGAGCGTTGGTTTTGCTGCTTGTTCTACAGGCAATCCATGATAAAATGATCCTTGCTTCCACACTTGAAGCACTGATAGCCGGCTCCTGGGCGAGCTGGCTGCTGTGCATTCTGCCTTGGCGCTTGCTGCTGCTGCGGTGGTGGAGGGAAACGGGGCGCGTTAGGCTGTGGTGGCCTAGCAACCCATCCACCTCCCCGAGGTGCCCTGGACTGTCCCTGCGGTGCAGCCGGGGGAACCAGGCGGAACCTCTGTGGCTGCGCGCTCGACGGTCCAGCGGGAGTCTTCCTCTTCTTCTCCGCCTTGTGCACCACATTGGCGTCTTCCTGGGCGATGGCAAGGTTTACGAGATCGCCGTACGTGGCAGCACGGGTGGTGGCCAACTGTGCCTTCAACTTGGTGTTAAGGCCACGTCGGAACCTCTCTAGCTTCTTCTCGTCAGAGTTAACATGATGACCCGCGTAAGGGCACAGACCGTTGAAGGCCTGGGCGTACTGAAGTACCGTGCGGGTACCCTGGGTCAGCGCCAAAAACTCATTCAGCTTCCTTTCAACCAGACCGGCCGGAATGTGATGAGCCTTGAATGCAGCCTTGAACTCATCCCACTCAACTACATGACCCTCCTGCTGCAGGGCCAGGTAGTTCTCCCACCAAAGGAGAGCTGGGCCGCGGAGCTGCTGCGCCGCGAACACGACCTTGCGGTTGGAGGTGCAAGGCGTCGCCAGAATGGTGAACTTGGACTCGATGGCTCGAATCCAGGTGTCGGCCTCCAAAGGCTCATCAGCTCGAGAGAAAATCGGCAGGTGCGTTGCCAGAAAATCCTCGTATCTGGCCACCTAAGGCTGAGGGGCCCGTTGACCTCCCTGTTGAAGCATCTGCTGCTGCATCATCTGCTGCTGATGCTGCAGGTTCCGGAGAATCTCCGTTTGCGTGGCATACAGCTGCTGCCACGTCGGAGGTTGCTGCGGTGGAGGAGGTGGCGGTGGCTGTTGCTGCCCCTCTGGCCCCTGCTGGTTAGCGTTGGAGCCACTAGCGTCGTGACCGCTGCGGGTGATTGCCATCTGCAGTAGGTAAAGTGTATTAGCCACATTTCATAAGCTTGCATAATAAATGACAAGATAGAACGTGACCATATATTAAGTGTACTGCGCAGAATGACAGATCAGCACGCAGTTTGGAAGAAAAATCATATATCCCAACAGGAAACAAGTCATAAGCTCCCATTCGGTCAGTAGCTCGAAAATTTTATGCTCTACAACTTTCATGTTGGGCTCAAAATCAAATTCGGACTGGAACTAAGCCAAAAAATTCAATCTCTAGCTCTCTGCATTTGCTGTTTTTCAGCAGGCCAAGCTGTAGTGTTTTGGTCGCCATTTTTATTTCACTTAACCAATGGGGTTGCAATTTGGTGATCATTTTGTTTGACAAATTCCAAACAACTTTGTAGTTCACATCATAGCACAGAAATAAAAGGAAAACCCATCAATAATTAAAACAAGGTTAGCTGCATTGTTTAAGTAATTCCCAAATTTGGCCAGAACATTGTTTAAGTAATTCCTAACAAGTTTCATGTTGGAGGTTTGAGCAGAAACTGTCGTTAAGATGGCGTAAAGATTCGATTTTCATCTCACTGTCTCCAGAAATTTCCAGCAGACAGGGGGTTACCATTTTTAGCATAACTCCAGTTTTACTGAACCATTTTGGTTGAAATTTCTCCAGCATCTACTTCATAATATTTATGACAACTTTCGTGTTGAACACTTTTTCGTTTGACAACGTTTTCAGTTTCGAATTAAGGGTGCAAACAGTTTGTTTTCAGCAGGATTTTTTTTTTGGGTTGTGATTTCAATTTCTTTGACGGCGGTTCTATTTGGTCATGTGTTAAAATTCGATATTAATTCAGTGAAATGCAATGCATGAGTGGCCTATTCGTTCTCACCAACACACATGCCAATAACTTTTTGGCTTACGAAGTTAGTGCCGGTGGCTAGGCAATATCCGTCTCTCCCTATATTATCTAGCCGAACTTTTCTAACCGTCTCAACATACGGGTTCGCGGTTAGTGTACCTGCAGAAAATTTCATTCCAGAGCATGTATAATCAACCTTTCGTGCCAGCACTCACGAAAGCGTCTCCATTCATTACCACCCACTATAGAGGTGGCACCCGAACGTTTAACATTGAACGGGCAATGTTCATATGTCACCAGAGCAACATATTGACAGTTTCATACGCTATTGAAATAGCGTATTGACTTTGTGCCGCCATCATATTTGCATATGATGCCGTGGTACGCTACAGCAATCGCCGTACCTTGCGCCCACCATGCTATTCTATTTTCATACGCCATCACAGCGTATTAACTATGTGCCGCCACTATATTTTCATATAGTGCCGTGGTACGTTACAGCAATCGCCGTACCTTGCGCCCACCATTGCGTAAAGTAAATGACAGAATGAAATGTGCTGGAAGTCAGTATAATATACTATTTGCCACCTATCGTATCGTGATCCCTTAACCCACATAGGCTTCACGCTCTAGGTAACATCCTAAGCGGTCCTATAATAACCTTCCTTCGCAAAACGCGTCGGAAGCACGAGTTGGCAAGTTTTATTCAAAAATCGTTTATTAAAGGTTTGTTGCTCTCTCCGGTGCGCTGCTTCGGCTCTGATACCAGCTGTGGCGGACCACTCCGAAATTATTCCAAATTAAGTACCTCGGGACCACTAATCGAGTAGTCAGGCACTTAATCCGGAATAAGCTGGAGCGCCGTCGGATTAAACCCGATTAACCACGTTCTTTTCTCGATCGAAACAACAGCACGCCCACACGAAGGTGAGTTCCAGAGATTACAACATTCCACAAATTTAACATACATAAAGGGGTAACATAGAGTTATTACAAACCGAGTTTGAAATTAAATCAGAGTTCAAGTCTTGCAGCGGAAATAAAGGTTCATTACAGCGGAAATTAAAGGTTCATAGCAGCGGAAGAATCTAACGACGATACAAATAACACCGTGCTGAAGCCTGCCACGATGCTACTCCTCCCGATCCTCGGCAGAGGACGGAACCCATTCGATGTGCCAACCAGGTGGAATCTGGGTAGGCCAAGACAAAGCATCGACATCCAAAGGTATACCTGTAAATCAAAGCCACAAGGAAGGCTGAGTATACTAATACTCAGCAAGGCTTACCCGTCGGGTGAAATCTATATCACCGACATCTAGACAATGAGAGGCTTTTGGCTGGTGGGTTTGTTTGCCAAAAAGCAACTAAGTAAGTCCTTGCTTTCAAATTTTAGCATCATATTCTAGTAGATTAAACCATTCTAGATTAGCATCCTTTCTAAACATACAAGTGGTGCAATACAATTTAATTCATACAACAAGTTCATAAATCTCATAATTCCACTTGTTACTCAATGTAGCATGGCGGTCAAGTAGTCTCATTAACCGCGAGAAGTGGACAGTTCGAACCGAATTTCTGCTACCTGGCCAGGGGAAACCCAACACACACGGATACTCTGCTTGCTATAAAAGGTACAAGCATTTCCCAACCTTTCCCATCGATCCACAATTCGGAACCGGGTCCATTTCCTTAGGATAAAGGTTTACTGCTTCACTCACAGTCTCACGCATATATCCACAAGTGTACGGCAGGGGAAAACAAAGTTTCCAAGGAGAGATGGCTATCGGCCCTAGCTGCTTCAATCTGGTACCGGGCTTACCGGCTCCCATATACCGGCATGCATGTGGTACGTTCAAAAACTTGACACACTCATCCACACAATTCGACCTTAATCAATTATCATACACGGACGGGAGATCTACATCTATCATCCCGCCCGTCAATCCTTATGATTCCAACATAAGTAAAGACAAGCAATTCCTATATCTCGCGAGTGACAGGAAATCACTCGACTTGTAACGGACCTAAAGCAATGCCCTATCGATCCTTTCATACTAGTGTTGCAATTCACGGGTACTAGGAAATGTGCAGCTAAGGTATTCAATCAATTCCTTGAACGTAAATGCACAAGCATAGAGAATTCAAAGTGCATAATTTGGTAGAGGTTAGGTCATGCTCCGGGGCTTGCCTTCTTGCTCGGACTGGGGGTTAGCCTCCGGGTTGGTCGCTTCTTCACCGGCACCGTGCTCCGGGACTTCTTCCTCGTCTGCGGGGATGAGGTGGTAGTTGCCGTCCGGGATGGCGCCTTCTACATGAGATGCATAGTTTAAGGCGGCTGCCTAAAGATCCTAAGATTAAGGCCTTTGAAGGCCATATTCACCTAGACATGCTTAAGCATTACTATGCTCTTCACAAAACAAGGTGTAGGTGTGGAAATAGTTTTATTGATTTCGATGGTGATTGTGTACATATATAAAAGAATTCTATTTATTTCTTCACAAGTTTAGGGTGCTGTTCTGAATTTTGAGAATTTCTTTATTTTACTCTAACCAGTTAACCAAAAAAGGTTATTCTTTTATATAAATCAATTTCCACCTAGATTCCTTCTCATTTTTGTTTCTCCATTTCTGTTCATCATTTTTAGCTATAAACTTTATGGCAGCTACTGGAGTATAAGAGCTAAGCTCACTCCAAAATTTAGCTAATTTTGAGCTACACACAATTTATTAAAAATATAACAAACAGCTAACTGCAGAAGTGAAATAAATTCATATAAAATTGAAAATTCATCCATTTTAGGAGATTTTCCTACGAAAGCTAGGCATAAGCAGGAGGAGGGCTCTGGCCAAGTGATGGCTCAAAATAACCCTTGGGTAGTCCTCAATAATTTCCTATCCAAAACCACACATTTATTTATTTGCTAGCCTAAACAGAGCAAAAATTATGTTTTTCATTTTTAGCAGGTGTGTTAACAAATTTTTAGTCCTCTGGAGCAAAATGGTGATTTTTCACTGCTCAGATTATTTTTAATGATTTCTGAACTGCAAAAAGACAGAAAACACATTTTAATTCGTAACTGGAGCTACACTGCATATTTTTAGGTCCCCTTTGGAAACAAGCTGTCCAAAGTCACTACAAGAAACATATCCAAAGCTCAACCCTAGCGGAGCTCTGGATTTGAAATGGTGCACAACTTTCAATTTTCATAGTTTGAATTTTAATTCAAAAACAGTTCGTCAAAAGTACAAACATGTCTAATAGAGATTGTAGTTCAGACTCTCACGAATCCAGGGAGTATTTTGGTGCATTTTTCTGATTTTTTTACGATTTGTAATGGATTTTACAAATTTCGGGAAAATCAAATCTAGGTTTAAGAATCTATTTTCGCAGGGAACCCTAGAACTTTCAAAACTTCACGAACAAGTCCCTGGACTTTTGCACAGAGACCCCTAGACAAACGAAGAAGATGAAGTTCGGTCCCTGGGACCTCGCCGGAGTTGCGCCAGCCAAACGACGGCGAACTAGGCACGGGGAAGTGGGGGAAAAGGATCCTGGGCTTACCACGAGTCGTTTGGGGATGGTTTGGAGGCCGGGGATGGTCGGGGTCGCGCCGACGACGAGGTGGTGGCGGCGCGGCCGCCGCGGCTTCTACGCCGGTGAGCTCGGGGTCGTTCGCCGAGGTTCGAGGGGTCCTAGAGCACCAGTGGAGCTCGAGGAAGCCAATGGCGTGCTCGGTTGACCTCGGGGACGGCTCGGAGTAGGGGCTCGACGTGCGGGTGCTCCGGTGGCCGGAATTCGCGATTTGGGGGAAATCTCAAATTCTCGCCGGAGAAGGGACAATAGCTTGGGGAAAGTGGGGGGATTTGGAGCTGGAGTAGAGGGCTAGCTCCGTGCGGGACGAATTTGGGAATGGTGGAGTGTGGAAAGCGAATTTCTCGGAGAAGCTCGGCTCGGTTCGCGCGGCGCGAGGAAGAAGAAGACCGAGCGCGCGCGGGGAAGTGGAAATGGCCAAGTGCGCGAGTGAGAGGAGGGTTGGGAGTGCTCGGTGGAGTGCTTGCGCACGCAAAGGAGCACTGCACGGCCTCGGGAGCGTGCGCGGGGAGTCAAGGCTGACGCGACGCACCATTGATGCTCTGAGAGCTAGGGCAGCGCGCGAACGGCTCGGTCGGCGAGGGGGATCGTTGCGTGCTGCTGTAGGATCGTCTACAGGGCGTGTTGGAGCGTAGCGGAGGGGAATCGCGGCCTGCAGGGCGCTCAGCGCGACGCGAGCGTGCGCGCGACCACGGCGGCGCGCGACCGCCATGATGGCGCTCCGCGGCGCGAGGCGAAGCGAGGCGACGGCGGCGAAGTGACGGCTCGGGAGTGGCCGGACAAGAGCTAGGCGACAAGCGCCAGCGTCCGCCGCGGCTTGGCCAGCTCGGCGCCGCCTGCGCCGCTCGCCGGCCACGTGGCGGCCGAGCTCCGGCCAGCGCAGCGCGCGCCAGGGGCACTGTAGCTTGCCCGTGGAGCTCCGATTTCAAATTCGAATTTTCTCCAAAAATTTGAACTGAACATGAAAAAGTGTAAAAATAAAAGTTGGAGTTTGGAAGATGGGACACAACTTTCTTTATGGGGTGAACTTGAAATTCGAAGTTTTTCAAGGTCAAACAACCCAAAAAGAAAAAGGTGCCCAGAATGGTAATTTGAGTTTTTGAGGGACTAAACCGCAAAATTTTCAAAAGTTCCCAACAGTGACTAGGGTTTATTTGTGATGAAAAACAACTTTTATTTTTGGAGATTTTCAAGTTTAGTACAAAAATCTTGAGTTTTCAGTTGGTGCCAAACAACCCTTTTTTTTGGAGTTTAAATTTGAATTTTTGATGAATTTTTGAATTTCAACCCATAATTCCTGTTGCATTGATTTTAATTGCACTTTTTAATTCTTTTGACATCAGAGATGTCACATGAAAGCGTCTCCATTCATTACCACCCACAATAGAGGTGGCACCCGAATGTTTAACATTGAACAGGCAATGTTCATATGTCACCAAAGCAACATATTGACAGTTTCATACGCTATTGAAATAGCGTATTGACTTTGTGCCGCCATCATATTTGCATATGATGCCGTGGTACGCTACAGCAATCGCCGTACCTTGCGCCCACCACGTTATTCTATTTTCATACGCCATCACAGCGTATTAACTATGTGCCGCCACTATATTTTCATATAGTGCCGTGGTACGTTACAGCAATCGCCGTACCTTGCGCCCACCATTGTGTAAAGTAAATGACATAATGAAATGTGCTGGAAGTCAGTATAATATACTATTTGCCACCTATCATATCATGATCCCTTAACCCACATAGGCTTCACGTTCTAGGTAACATCCTTAGCGGTCCTATAATAACCTTCCTTCGCAAAACGCGTCGGAAGCACGAGTTGGCAAGTTTTATTCAAAAATCGTTTATTAAAGGTTTGTTGCTCTCTCCGGTGCGCTGCTTCGGCTCTGATGCCAGCTGTGGCGGACCACTCCGAAATTATTCCAAGTTAAGTACCTCGGGACCACTAATCACGTAGTCAGGCACTTCATCCGGAATAAGCTGGAGCGCCGTCGGATTTAACCCGATTAAACCACGTACTTTTCTCGATCGAAACAACAGCACGCCCACACGAAGGTGAGTTCCAGAGATTACAACATCCCACAAATTTAACATACACCATAGGTATCACAAGTTATTACAAATCGAGTTCAAATTCAAATCAGAGTACAAAAGTCTTGCAGCGGAAATAAAAGTTTCATTGCAGCGGAAGAAATAATCTAACGACGATACAACAACACCGTGCTGAAGCCTGCCACGATGCTACTCCTCCCGATCCTCGGCAGAGGACGGAACCCATTCAATGTGCCAGCCAGGGGGAACCTGGACAGGCCAAGTCAAAGCATCGACATCCAAACGTGTACCTGTAAATCAATGCCACAAGCAAGGCTGAGTATACTAATACTCAGCAAGGCTTACCCGTCGGGTGAAATCTATATCACCGACATCTAGACAATGAGAGGCTTTTGGCTGGTGGGTTTGTTTGCCAAAAAAAAAACAACTAAGTAGGTCCTTGCTTTCAAATTTTAGCATCATATTCTAGTAGATTTAACCATTCTAGATTAGCATCCTTTCTAAACATACAAGTGGTGCAATACAATTTAATTCATACAACAAGTTCATATTTCTCATAATTCCACTTGTTACTCAATGTAGCATGGCGGTCAAGCAGTCTCATTAACCGCGAGAAGCGGACAGTTCGAACCGAATTTCTGCTACCTGGCCAGGGGAAACCCAACACACACGGATACTCTGCTTGCTATAAAAGGTACAAGCATTTCCCAACCTTTCCCATCGATCCACAATTCGGAACCGAGTCCATTTCCTTAGGATAAAGGTTTACTGCTTCACTCACAGTCTCACGCATATATCCACAAGTGTACGGCAGGGGAAAACAAAGTTTCCAAGGAGACATGGCTATCGGCCCTACTTGCTTCAATCTGGTACCGGGCTTACCGGCTCCCATATACCGGCATGCATGTGGTACGTTCAAAAACTTGACACACTCATCCACACAATTCGACCTTAACCAATTATCATACACGGACGGGAGATCTACATCTATCATCCCGCCCGTCAATCCTTATGATTCCAACATAAGTAAAGACAAGCAATTCCTATATCTCGCGAGTGACAGGAAATCACTCGACTTGTAACGGACCTAAAGCAATGCCCTATCGATCCTTTCATACTAGTGTTGCAATTCATAGGTACTAGGAGATGTGCAGCTAAGGTATTCAATCAATTCCTTGAACGTAAATGCACAAGCATAGAGAATTCAAAGTGCATAATTTGGTAAAGGTTAGGTTATGCTCCGGGCTTGCTTTCTTGCTCGGAGTGGGGGTTAGCCTCCGGGTTGGTCGCTTCTTCACCGGCACCGTGCTCCGGGATTTCTTCCTCGTCTACGGGGATGAGGTGGTAGTTGCCGTCCGGGATGGCGCCTTCTACATGAGATGCATAGTTTAAGGCGGCTGCCTAAAGATCCTAAGATTAAGGCCTTTGAAGGCCATATTCACCTAGACATGCTTAAGCATTACTATGCTCTTCACAAAACAAGGTGTAGGTGTGGAAATAGTTTTATTGATTTCGATGGTGATTGTGTACATATATAAAAGAATTCTATTTATTTCTTCACAAGTTTAGGGTGCTGTTCTGAATTTTGAGAATTTCTTTATTTTACTCTAACTAGTTAACCAAAAAAGGTTATTCTTTTATATAAATCAATTTCCACCTAGATTCCTTCTCATTTTTGTTTCTCCATTTATGTTCATCATTTTTAGCTATAAACTTTATGGCAGCTACTGGAGTATAAGAGCTAAGCTCACTCCAAAATTTAGCTAATTTTGAGCTACACACAATTTATTAAAAATATAACAAACAGCTAACTGCAGAAGTGAAATAAATTCATATAAAATTGAAAATTCATCCATTTTAGGAGATTTTCCTACGAAAGCTAGGCATAAGCAGGAGGAGGGCTCTGGCCAAGTGATGGCTCAAAATAACCCTTGGGTAGTCCTCAATAATTTCCTATCCAAAAACACACATTTATTTATTTGCTAGCCTAAACGGAGAAAAAATTATGTTTTTCATTTTTAACAGGTGTGTTAACAAATTTTTAGTCCTCTGGAGCAAAATGGTGATTTTTCACCGCACAGATTATTTTTAATGATTTCTGCACTGCAAAAAGACAGAAAACACATTTTAATTCATAACTGGAGCTACACTGCATATTTTTAGGTCCCCTTTGGACACAAGCTGTCCAAGGTCACTGCAAGCAACATATCCAAAGCTCAACCCTAGCGGAGCTCTGGATTTGAAATGGTGCACAACTTTCAATTTTCATAGTTTGAATTTTAATTCAAAAACAGTTCGTCAAAAGTACAAACATGTCTAATAGAGATTGTAGTTTAGACTCTCACGAATCCAGGGTCGCGCCGGCGACGAGGTGGTGGCGGCGCGGCCGCCGTGGCTTCTACGCCGGTGAGCTCGGGGTCGTTCGCCGATGTTCGAGGGGTCCTAGAGCACCAGTGGAGCTCGAGGAAGCCAATGGCGTGCTCGGTTGACCTCGGGGACGGCTCGGAGTAGGGGCTCGACGTGCGGGTGCTCCGGTGGCCGGAATTCGCGATTTGGGGGAAATCTCAAATTCTCGCTGGAGAAGGGACAATAGCTTGGGGAAAGTGGGGTGAAATGGAGCTGGAGTAGAGGGCTAGCTTCGTGCGGGACGAATTTGGGAATGGTGGAGTGTGGAAAGCGAATTTCTCGGAGAAGCTCGGCTCGGTTCGCGCGGCGCGAGGAAGAAGAAGACCGAGCGCGCGCGGGGAAGTGGAAATGGCCAAGTGCGCGAGTGAGAGGAGGGTTGGGAGTGCTCGGTGGAGTGCTTGGGCACGCAAAGGAGCACTGCGCGGCCTCGGGAGCGTGCGCTCGGAGTAAAGGCCGACGCGACGCGCCATTGATGCTCTGAGAGCTAGGGCAGCGCGCGAACGGCTCGGTCGGCGAGGGGGATCGTTGCGTGCTGCTGTAGGATCGTCTACAGGGCGGGTTGGAGCGTAGTGGGACGGTATCGCGCCCTGCAGAGCGCTCAGCGCGGCGCGGGCGCGCGTGCGACCACGGCGGCGCGCGACCGCATGATGGCGCACGGCGGCGCGAGGCGAGGCGAGGCGACGGCGGCGAAGTGACGGCTCGGGAGTGGCCGGACAAGAGCTAGGCGACAAGCGCCAGCGTCCGCCGCGGCTTGGCCAGCCCGACGCCGCCTGCGCCGCTCGCCGGCCACGTGGCGGCCGAGCTCCGGCCAGCGTAGCGCGCGCCAGGGGCACTGTTGCTTGCCCGTGGAGCTCCGATTTCAAATTCGAATTTTCTCCAAAAATTTGAACTGAACTTGAAAAAGTGTAAAAATAAAAGTTGGAGTTTGGAAGATGGGACACAACTTTCTTTTTGGGGTGAACTTGAAATTCGAAGTTTTTCAAGCTCAAACAACCAAAAAAACAAAAAGGTGCCCAGAATGGTAATTTGAGTTTTTGAGGGACTAAACTGCAAAATTTTCAAAAGTTCCCAACAGTGACTAGGGTTTATTTGTGATGACAAACAACTTTTATTTTTGGAGATTTTCAAGTTTAGTACAAAAATCTTGAGTTTTCAGTTGGTGCCAAACAACCCTTGTTTTTGGAGTTTAAATTTGAATTTTTGATGAATTTTTGAATTTCAACCCATAATTCCTGTTGCATTGAGTTTAATTGCACTTTTTAATTCTTTTGACATCAGGGATGTCACGCTCGACAGAGATAGATAGTCCGCAAGAGCACTGATGGCTACCTTTCACCCCACATCAATGAGTACCCGTTGGTGGCACGCAACCCGGATGCCTACGAGGAGCTTCTTAGGCAGTAGGTCGAAGAAGGGAACCACGAGGAGCCAGAGACCGAGTCCGTGGAGTTAGAACAACAACAAGAGAAGAATGAGGAGTTGCAGCACTAGTTGGAAGGACCTGCGCCACGCAGCCCAGAGTTCGGTGCACAGTCGCCACCACACAGAAGGACTCGATACAGTACCCTAGCTCATCGCATCACCATCGACCCTAAATGCTAGTAGAGATCAAATAGAACGTTTTTGAGTCAAAACTGGTCTAATAGTGTTGAGTCTTGTGTGAACCTTGCCTTTAAATGCTTGAATGAATTGTCATAATGCTTATGTGTGATTTGGATCTTTGTAATGATTGTGATGAGCGTGGATGAAAGTCCGCAATCATCTAGTATTGGATTAAGGTATAGGGATGTTAATGAATAAATAGTTGGGTTCCTTATCTCTTGTGCACCATCTACCACTTTCTCTATTCTCTGGGTTCCTTACCTTGTCAGTTCAGTGGATCTTCTTCAGTTTATCAGGACTAGCTCTGAGTTTTTGTGAGGAGTATGGCAGGGACCATAAGGGGGGTAGACTTGTAGCACATCCAATAGTTCTGAGTTCCATTGAAAAGGATCCAATCTGATTTTGAGAATGAGCTGGCTAGCAAAGTACGATACCATCATACAGTGTTCCAAGCGTGCTGTTCAGTTAGTGGCTCCATCAGGGGAGAAGATTGAGTATCAAGCAACCAAAACCACAGAGCCTGGTCAGGTCAATCATGCTGAAGGCACGGAGTTGAAGGACATTCGAGTGGTGAACGAGTATCCAGATGTGTTCCCAGATGAATTGCCAGGTATGCCTCTGGACCGTGAAGTTGAATTTGTTATTGAACTTATGCCTGGCACAGCACCCATAGCTAAAAGACCATATAGAATGGGGGTAAAAGAATTAAAGAAACTTAAAGAAGAATTAAAGGCCCTACTAGCTAAGGGGTATATTCGTCCTAGTTCTTCGCCTTGGGGAGCTCCAGTGTTGTTTGTTGATAAGAAAGACGGGACACAGAGGATGTGCATAGACTATCGAGCCCTCAATGAGGTCACCATCAAGAATAAGTACCCACTGCCAAGGATCGATGATCTCTTTGACCAATTGAGGGGAGCTTGTGTGTTCTCGAAGATTGATCTCAGATCAGGCTATCATCAGATGAGAATTCGGGTGACAGACATCCCTAAGACAGCTTTCACTACCCGGTATGGTTTGTATGAGTTCACAGTTATGTCCTTTGGATTGACTAATGCACCGGCCTACTTCATGTATTTGATGAACAGCGTGTTCATGGATTATCTTGAAAAGTTCGTCGTGGTGTTCATCGATGATATTCTGGGTTTCTC
Organism: Digitaria exilis; assembly: GCA_015342445.1. Lineage (NCBI taxonomy): Eukaryota > Viridiplantae > Streptophyta > Magnoliopsida > Poales > Poaceae > Digitaria > Digitaria exilis. Next base: position 111,353 of record JACEFO010000477.1, on the reverse strand, counting down.
CAAGAATGAGGAAGAGCATGAGGAACATTTGAGGTTAGTGATGCAGAGACTCCGAGAACATCAGTTGTATGCTAAGTTGAGCAAATGTGAATTCTGGCTGAAGGAGGTATCATTCTTGGGCCATGTGTTCTCAAATGGAGGTGTCGCAGTTGATCCGAAGAAGGTTAGGGACGTTCTCAATTGGATTCCACCGCAGAATGTCAGTGAGATCAGGAGTTTTCTTGGAATGGCAGGCTACTATCGGCGTTTTATTGAGGGATTCTCCAAGATTGCCAAGCCCTTGACATCATTACTAGAAAAGAATGCCAAGTTCGTGTGGACGCCACAGTGTCAATCTAGCTTTGAGGAGTTGAAAAAAAGGCTGACTACTGCACCAGTATTGGTACTGCAGATGTTACTAAGAGTTTTTCAGTATATTGTGATGCGTCTCGTCAAGGATTGGGATGTGTACTCATGCAGGAGGGTAAAGTTGTGGCATATGCATCCAGACAGTTGAGGAGACATGAGCTGAACTATCCGACACATGATCTGGAATTGGCAGCCGTGGTACACGCGTTGAAGATCTGGAGGCATTATTTGATTGGACACAAATGTGATATCTATACCGACCACAAGAGCCTTAAGTATGTGTTCACGCAATCCGAGTTGAATATGAGGCAACATCGTTGGCTTGAGAAGATCAATGACTTTGAACTGGAAATTCATTACCATCCAGGGAAGGCTAATTTGGTGGCTGATGCTTTGAGTAGAAAGAGTTATGCGAATGTGCTGACGAGTCAGGATTTGCCGGAGGAGCTTAGTAGGGAATTCGAACGCTTGAACTTGGGTATGGTAGCCAACGTGACTGAGCTAGAAGTGGAGCCAACTCTTGAACAGGAAATCCGAAAAGGTCAATTGGAGGATGAGGAAATCAAGGAATTAATTAAGAAGGTTGGGACAGATAAAGCGCCAGGATTTCGACTGGATGAGCAAGGAACAGTGTGGTATGGTAACAGAATAGTGGTGCCAGATCAGCAGCATATCAAGGATGCTATCTTACGGGAAGCACACGAGTCAGCATATTCCATTCACCCGGGAAGTACCAAGATGTACTTGGACCTCAAGGAAAGATTTTGGTGGTATGGTTTGAAGCCCGATGTTGCAGCACACGTAGCTCTTTGCGATGTATGCCAGAGAGTTAAGGCCGAACATCAGAGACCGACGGGTTTGCTTCAGCCTATGAAGATACCAGAGTGGAAATGGGAAGAAGTGGGTATGGATTTTATAACAGGACTGCCCCGAACACAGAAAGGTTATGACTCTATATGGGTGATAGTGGACCGATTGACGAAGGTGGCTCACTTTATTCCGGTGAAGACTACATATTCGGGTGCCAAACTTGCAGAGTTGTATATGGAGCGGATTGTATGTTTGCATGGGGTACCTAAGAAGATAGTGTCAGACCGAGGAAGTCAGTTTACGTCGCACTTTTGGCGCAGGTTACATGAGTCCATGGATACTAAGCTTCACTTCAGTTCCGCTTACCATCCGCAGACAGACGGTCAGACCGAGAGGACAAACTAGATACTGGAGGATATGTTGAGGGCATGTGCGTTGCAGTATGGGAGTAGTTGGGATAAGAGTTTGTGCTATGCAGAGTTCTCGTACAACAACAGCTATCAGCAGAGTCTCAAGATGTCACCATTTGAGGCGTTGTATGGAAGGAAATGCAGGACACCGTTGTTTTGGAATCAGACCGGAGAAGGTAAAGTATTTGGACCTGAGGTTTTGAAGCAGGCAGAGGAACAAGTGCAGGTCATCAGGCAGAATTTGAGAACAGCTCAGTCACGGCAGAAAAGTTATGCAGATGTAAGGCGACGAGACCTCAGCTTCGAGATTGGCGACTTTGTGTACCTCAAGGTGTCACCAGTGAGAGGTGTGAAGAGATTCAATGTTAAAGGCAAGTTAGCACCTCGCTACATTGGACCATTCAAGATATTGGAACGGAGAGGTGAAGGGGCTTATCATTTAGAGTTACCAGAGAAACTGGCGGGAGTGCATGATGTGTTCCATGTGTCCCAGCTAAAGAAGTGTTTACGGGTGCCAGAGGAACAGATTCCGTTGGAGGAGTTAAATGTGCAGGAGGACCTTACTTATGAGGAGTATCCGGTTAAGATATTAGAGGAGTCCGAGAGAGTCACCAGGAACAAAGTGGTACGTATGTGCAAGGTTCAGTGGAATCGTCATACCGAGGATGAGGCAACCTGGGAACGGGAGGAAGATCTCAAGGCAGAATACCCACATCTCTTCCAATCTACGTCCGAATCTCGGGGACGAGATTCATCTTAAGGGGGGTAGGTTTGTAACACCCTAAAAATGCCCTATTTAAAATTTAGTAATTAATTGTTTTATTTATATTAAAGTGCTCATAATTAATATAGGGAAATAAAAATTTTTAGGAAAATAAAAGAAAATATAGGAAATAGAAACATTATTGTTGCATTCATGCTGGTGCATTTATTTCTGATTCTTGAATTTGAATTTGAATTTGAATTCAAGTGAGTGTTTGAATAAAAGAAAAACCTTTTTCTTTTTCTCTCTTTTTCCCTCTCTCTTTTCAGCCCAGCGGCCCAGCCTTCCCTCTCTTTTCTTTCCCGCGCGGCCCAGCTCTCTCTCTTTTTCTTTTTCCTCCCGCGGCCCAACTCTCCACCGCGCGGCCCAGTTCAGCCCAGCCCAGCTCCTCTGCGCCAGCCCGTTGTGCAAGCCCAGCACCGCAGACCGCCGCGCCCGCACTCCGCTCGCTGCCACTGACATGCCGGGCCCACTTGTCGGCGCCTCCTCCCTCCGCAGCGCGCGCGCCTTTTCTCTCTGCGGCTGACGGCTCGGGCCCCGATGTCAGTCGCGTCTTCTTCCTCTCGCCGTAAGCCACCGGAACTCCTCCCCGCGCCGCCGCGGACTCCGCTTCGCGCACGCCTCCTTCCCCGGCTTGGAGCGCACGCCGAGGCCGCCTAGCCCCTATATAAGCCGCCGCCAAGCCTCGTGGTCCCTCTGCCTCGAACCCCTAGCCCCTACACTGAAACCCTAGCGCCGCCGCCAATCCGACGCTCCGTCGCGCCTTTGTCGACAAGAGCCATCTCCGAAGCTTCGTGAGCATGTAAGGAACACGCCAAGCCCCTTTTCCCCTCCTCTTTCGCTCTGCAGCGCCCGCGCAAGCTCGCCGGAGCCGTCAACCCGCCGCCGCCACCGCCGCGCAACTTTCGAGTAGAACCCCCAAAATCGACTCCCCGTTGTCTCCTCTACCTCTAGGACCAAACGCGGCGAGAAAAGGAGCTTCCTAGCGCCGAGCCAAGCCAACTCCGGCGAGCTCCTCGGCGTCTCCAGTGAAGTGCCGCCGCGCTCCGGTAACCCCGCGCTAGAATCTAATCTCAGCCGTTAGATTCGAAACTGACGGTTAGATCTAAAACCCGGGTTAAACCGAGCCGGTTCCCGTGAACCGCGGTTCAAGCCGGTCCACGGTTCGGTCTACGGTGACGTCAGCATCCAGCCGTTGTCATGGCGTTTTTGCAAAAGAGCCCCTCTGTTTTTCAAAAATCAACCCGCGGTCCAGCGCAGTTCAAAAGTATTTACAACTAAGTCCTTTTTCTTTCGGTTTAGCCTCTGCTCTTTTGAAAAATAGTGCCCGCCGTCCTGAAAGTTGTTTTTACGCCGCAGCCCTCGAGTTTTTATACGAAATTATGTTTTAGGTCCCTGGTTTCTTTCAAAAACGCCCCTGAAAGCCTAAAACCTTTACCAGCAAGCCCCTAGAGCCCGTTTTAAGCGTAGTTTCTTCGTTTTAACTCCGATTTGAGTGATTTTCGCGCTCACGTGTTCATAGTGAAGCGTAGAGTAACTCTAAAGCCTTCTTTTCATCTTTTGTTTATGTTTGGTGTTTTGTTCTAATTAAATATCTTGTTTGCATGTATGTGTGGATGCTTGTGTGGTGATCGATGTGTGTAGTTGACGAGCCGTTCGAGTTCGCCGACGATCCCGTTCTCGAAGATCAGGTGCAGCAACAGTTCTCTGAGGAAGGCAAGTATAACACGGACCATCCTTGTTACCTATACACCGATTAATCACATAAATCATATGCATGTGTCTAATACTGTTAACCACTAAGGATGTTCCTAGTCTTTACCTTATTCCTTGTTTACCCGGGGTTTTATGCATTATGGATAGACTATGCTACGCGCTGCAACCAACATTTATTTTTATTGTCAATATTGAATTAATGGTTCACTTCAATGATGGTTAAAAGATGCTTTTTAGCAACATGGTTCCGGGAACTAGAGCATGTGTTGTGTGCTTTGTTCTAGTGTCTCTATAAGGTTTGATCTAGGGAATTAGAGCATGTGCTTTGTGCTTTGTTCTAATGTCTCTCCGTAAGGTCCGGTTCTTAAAGCGACAACCCAGGAACCTGTTCGCCGCCGTTGGAACTATAATGGCTCTGGTCTTGGATAATTAACTTGTACGTCTCTAGCTCGCCAGTGGTTACCGAAAGGCATATGTGGGGTGCATGGGTGAGAGTATAGTTTGATCCATCGAGGACGGTTTTATCCGTTGGCTATGCCCCGTTAGGCAAAGTCCCGTGATGTAAGCGCCCGATGTACGGCAGCTTCACACATTGCGATGATTGCGCTCTCGCTCTGGACGCCATTGACCCCCTCACGTTGCGCCCTGAGCGTACGTCAATCTCGATGCCTTGGGTTATGCTGCCTATGTTGAACCAAAATGGCTACTGTGCTTGTTAGGGTGTTTTGTGAAAGTCCTCGTAACATAAGTTCTTTTGGATTTATGTGACCGGCGGGTAAAGGGCGAAACCTCTGCAGAGTGTTGATCTATCATGATAGCCGTGCTCACGGACACGAGCGGCCTGGATCCTTTTTGATTAGAAGATGATATTAGTGGTTGATGTTGGTTTGTTCCATAATCACTTATACCTTATTAATGGGTTTATACTTGGGTTCTACTCATTTGTAGTAAATTAGATGATAATAAAATGAAACAACTAAAAGTGCTACTGCAGTTCGACCGTGTCTAGCCTTTTGTCCTTGCATAACCCGTGTTATACTTGTTAAGTAAGATGGTTTACTTACACTTGCAACTATTCAACAAAATCCCGGATGGGTAACAGATGGAGCATTGAATGATCAGTCGCTTGCTGAGTTTCCGGAGGATCTGCCGTACTTCTAGCTGTGTTCAACCAGTCGGTGTCCCTGTGGACTTGAGGCTCTACTAGTTATGAAGCGTTTAAATAGTATTAAGTCTTCCGCTGTGTTATTTGTTTAAGACTATGTCTTGTGTTAAACTCTGATATAAACTATTTTATTCGAGCATTGTGTTCTCTGTGATTCAATATTTGTAATCTATATGTGTTCTGTGGACATCCTGGGCACACATATGGAAGCATTCGGATTTCTTGGAAATCTGGGTGTTACAAAGTTGGTATCAGAGCCGTGCTGACTGTAGGATTACAGCCTAGATAGAACGGTCGATTAGAACTTGCTTAATCCTTGCTCTAAAAATTATTTTACATCCTAGAGTTGAGTTTCCGTTGAAAAATGGTGTTCTATTCTACCTCTATCCTTTTTGGAAATTTTCTAAGCTTTAATCTAAGGCCCTCCTCTAGTTTTCACTTCCATAGATGGCTCGACAAAAATAGACAGTCCGTAAGAGCACTGATGGCTACCTTCCACCCGCATCGATGAGTACCCATTGGTGGCACGCAACCCGGATGCCTACGAGGAGCTTCTTAGGTAGTAGGTCGAAGAAGGGAACCCCGAAGAGCTAAAGACCGAGTCCGTGGAGATAGAGCAACAACAAGGGAAGAATGAGGAGCTACAGCACTAGTTGGAGGGACCTGCGCCACGTGGCCCAGAGTTCGGTGCACAGTCGCCACCACACAGAAGGACTAGATACAGCACCCTAGCTCACCGCACCATCATCGACCCTAAATGCTAATAGAGATCAAATAGAACGTTTTCTGGTCCAAAACTAGTCTAAGAGTGTCGACTCTTGTGTGAACCTTGTCTTTGAATGCTTGAATGAATTGTCATTATGTTATGTGTGATTTGGATCTTTTGTAATGATTGTGATGAGCGCAGATGGAAGTCTGCAATCATCTAGTATTGGATTAAGGTATAAGGATTTTAATGAATAAGTAGTTGGGTTCCTTATCTCCTGTGCACACCATCTACCACTTTCTCTGTTCTCTGGGTTCCTTATCTTGTCAGTTCAGTGGACCTTTATCAGTTTATCAGGACTAGCTCTGAGTTTTTGTGAGGAGTATGGCAGGGACCATAAGGGGGGTAGACTTGTAGCGCATCCAATAATTCTGAGTTCCGTTGGAAAGAATCCAATCTGATCTCGGGAATGGGCTAGTTGATGAAGTACGATGCAGTCATACAGTGTTTCAAGAAGACAGTTCAGTTAGTGGCTCTATTAGGAGGGAAGATTGAGTATCAGGCAATTAAGTCCTCAGAGACTGGTCAAGGTTTTGGAGGAATCAGAGAGGGTCATCGGGAACCTTGCACACACGGATGTCACCGTTTGAGGCGTTGTATGGAAGGAAGTGTAGGACACCGTTATTTTGGAATCAGACCGGAGAAGGTAAAGTATTTGGACCTGAAGTCTTGAAGCAGGCAGAAGAACAAGTGCAGGTTATTAGGCAGAATTTGAGAACAGCTCAGTCACGGCAGAAAAGTTATGCAGATGTAAGGCGATGGGACCTCAGCTTCGAGATTGGTGACTTTGTGTACCTCAAGGTGTCACCAATGAGAGGTGTGAAGAGATTCAATGTTAAAGGCAAGCTAGCACCTCGCTACATTGGACCATTCAAGATATTGGAAAGGAGAGGTGAAGTGGCTTATCAGTTAGAGTTACCAGAGAAACTGGCAGGAGTGCACGATGTGTTCCATGTGTCTCAGCTGAAGAAGTGTTTACGGGTGCCAGAGGAACAGATTCCGTTAGAGGAATTAAATGGGCAGGAGGACCTTACTTATGAGGAGTATCCGGTTAAGATCTTAGAGGAGTCCGAGAGGGTCACTCAGGAACAAAGTGATACGTATGTGCAAGGTTCAGAGGAAACGTCATTCAGAAGGTGAAGCAACTTGAGAAAGAAAGGATGATCTCAAGGCAGAATATCCACATCTTTTCCAATCTGCGTCCGAATCTCGGGGACGAGATTCATTTTAAGGGGGGTAGATTTGTAACACCCTAAAAATTGCCCTATTTAAAAATTAGTAATTAATTGGTTTTTATATTTGAGTGCTCATAAATAATGTAGGAAAAATAAAATTTCTGAATAATTAAAAGCAAATATAGGGTATAGAAACATTATTGTTGCATTCATGCTGGTGCATTTATTTTTGATTGTTGAATTCAAATTTGAATTTGAATTCAAATGAGTGTTTGATTAAAAGAAAACCTTTTCTTTTTCTCTCTTTTTCCTTCTTCCTTTTCAGCCCAGCAGCCTTTCTCTTTCTCTCTTTCCCGCGCGGCCCAATCCTTTTTCTTCTCTCTTCGCGCGGCCCATCTTTTTTTTTCTCTGCGCGGCCCAGCAAGCAGCCCAGCCCAGCTTCGCGCGCCTCCTTTCTCTTCCGCTGCGGCTGACAGCGCGACCCCACCTGTCGGCGCGTTTCTTCTCCGCTCGCTGTCGCTGACCGCCTGGGCCCACGCGTCAGCCGCGTCTCCTACCTCCAGTCGTACCCGAGCAGAACTCTTCCGCTCCGCCGCGCCGTCGTGTCGCGCCCGGATTCCCCGGCTTGGAGCGCACGCCGAGGCCGCCTAGCCCCTTTATAAGCCACCGCCAAGCCCCGAGAACCCTTTGCCCCAAACCCTAGCCACCAATCGAGCCTTGCAGCGCCGCCGCCGCAACCCTAGCCGCCGCCATCGTCTCGAGCTCGCCTCGCCGCCGCTTTGCCGCCAATATCTTGCCCCAGAGCTTCGCCGTGTGGTAAGGAACTCGCCGAGGCCCTAAACCCCCTCCCTCTCGCTCTCCCGTGCTTGCTCGAGCTCGTCGGAGTTCTCCGACCGCCGCCGCTCGACGCCAGCCGCTTCCACCGGCTGATCCTAGACCACGACCCCCAAAATCGATTCCACACCTTCTTCCCTATCTCCCGGGCCAAACGCGGTGAGCTTTGGAGCACCGTAGCGCCTTCCCGAGCTAATTCCGGCAAGGATCCGGCCATGCGCCTGTGGCGGACCACCCCGAAATTATTCCAAGTTAAGTACCTCGGGACCACTAATCACGTAGTCAGGCACTTAATCCGGAATAAGCTGGAGCGCCGTCGGATTAAACCCGATTAAACCACGTACTTTTCTTGATCGAAACAACAGCACGCCCACACGAGGGTGAGTTCCAGAGATTACAACATTCCACAAATTAACTTACACACATAGGTATCACAAGTTATTACAAACCGAGTTCAAATTTAAATCAGAGTACAAGAGTCTTGCAGCGGAAATAAAGTTTCATTGCAGCGGAATATAAACTAACGACGATACAATAACACCGTGCTGAAGCCCGCCACGATGCTACTCCTCCCGATCCTCGGCAGAGGACGGAACCCATTCGATGTGCCAACCAGGTGGAATCTGGGTAGGCCAAGACAAGGCATCGACATCCAAAGGTACACCTGTAAATTAATGCCACAAGCAAGGCTGAGTATACTAATACTCAGCAAGGCTTCCCCGTCGGGTGAAATCTAAATCACCGACAGCTAGACAATGAGAGGCTTTTGGCTGGTGGGTTTGTTTGCCAAAAAGCAACTAAAAGTAAATCCTTGCTTTCAAGTTTTAGCATCATTTTCTAGTAATTCTTAACCATTCTAGATTAGCATCCTTTCTAAGCATACAAGTGGTGCAATACAAATTAATTCATAGAACAAGTTCATAATCTCATAATTCCACTTGTTACTCAATGTAGCATGGCGGTCAAGCAGTCTCATTAACCGCGAGAAGCGGACAGTTCGAACCGAATTTCTGCTACCTGGCCAGGGGAAACCCAACACACACGGATACTCTGCTTGCTATAAAAGGTACAAGCATTTCCCAACCTTTCCCATCGATCCACAATTCGGAACCGGGCCCATTTCCTTAGGATAAAGGTTTACTGCTTCACTCACAGTCTCACGCATATATCCACAAGTGTACGGCAGGGGAAAACAAGGTTTCCAAGGAGAGATGGCTATCGGCCCTAGCTGCTTCAATCTGGTACCGGGCTTACCGGCTCCCATATACCGGCATGCATGTGGTACGTTCAAAAACTTGACACACGCATCCACACCTTCCGACCTTAATCAATTATCATACACGGATGGGAGATCTACATCTATCATCCCGCCCGTCAATCCTTATGATTCCAACATAAGTAAAGACAAGCAATTCCTATGTCTCGCGAGTGACAGGAAATCACTCGACTTGTAACGGACCTATAGCAATGCTCTATCGATCCTTTCCTACTAGTGTTGCAAGTCATAGGTACTAGGAATTTGCAGCTACGGTATTTAATCAACTCCTTGAAACGTAAATGCACGAATATAGAGAATTCAAAGTGCATAATTTGGTAAAGTTAGGTTATGCTCCGGGGCTTGCCTTCTTGCTCGGACTGGGGGTTAGCCTCCGGGTTGGTTACTTCTTCACCAGCACCGTGCTCCGGGACTCCTTCCTCGTCTGCGGGGATGAGGTGGTAGTTGCCGTCCGGGATGGCGCCTTCTACATGAGATGCATAGTTTAAGGTGGCTGCCTAAAGATTCTAAGATTAAGGCCTTTGAAGGCCATATTCACCTAGACATGCTTAAGCATTACCATGCTCTTCACAAAAGCAAGGTGTAGGTGTGGAAAAAGTTTTATTGATTTCGATGGTGATTGTGTACATATATAAAAGATTTCTATTTATTTCTTCACAATTTAGGGTGCTGTTCTGGAATTTCAGATTCTAACCATTTTTATTCTATCTAATTAACCAAAAAGGTTTATTCTTTATATAAATCAATTTCCATCTAAATTCCTTCCTATTTTTGTTTCTCCATTTCTGCTCAATATTTTTATCTATAAACTTTATGACAGTTACTGGAGTATAAGAGCTAAGCTCACTCCAAAATTTAGCTAATTTTGAGCTACACATAATTTATTAAAAATGTACAAACAGCTAACTGCAGGAAGTGAAATAAATTCATAATAAATTGAAAATTCATCCATTTCATGAGATTTTCCTACCAAAGCTAGGCATAAGCATGAGGAGGGCTCTGGCCAAGTGGTGGCTCAAAATAACCCTTGGGTAGTCCTCAATAATTTTCTATCCAAAAACACATATTTAATTATTTGCCATCCTAAACAGAGCAAAAATTAAGTTTTTCATTTTTAACATGTGTGCTAACAAGTTTTTAGTTCTCTGGAGCAAAATGGTGATTTTTCACTGCACAGATTATTTTTAATGATTTCTGCACTGCAAAAAGACAGGAAATACATTTTAATTCATAACTGGAGCTACATAGCATATTTTTAGGTCCCCTTTGGACAAAAGCTGTCCAAAGTCACTACAAACCACATGTCCGAAGCTCAACCCTAGCGGAGCTCTAGATTTGAAATGGTGCACAACTTTCAATTTTCCTAGTTTGAATTTTTAATTCAAAAACAGTTCATCAAAAGCATAAACATGTCTAATAGAGATTGTAGTTTAGACTCTCACGAATCCAGATAGTATTTTTGTGCATTTTTCTGATTTTTATACGATTTTTAATGGATTTTACAAGATTCGGGAAAAACAAATCTAGGTTTAAGAATCTATTTTCGCAGAGAACCCTAGAACTTTCAAAACTTCGCGAACAAGTCCTGACTTTTGCACAGAGGTCCCTAGACTAACGAAGAAGATGAACTTCGGTCCCTGGGATCTCGCCGGAGTTGCGCCGGCCAAACTACGGCGAAATAGGCTCGGGGAAGTGGGGGAAAAGGGTCCTGGGCTCACCACGAGTCGTTTGGGGACGGTTTGGAGGCCGGCGATGGTCGGAGTTGCGCCGGCGACGAGGAGGTGGCGGCGCGGCCGCCGCGGCTTCTACGCCGGTGAGCTCGGGGTCGTTCGCGGAGGTTCGAGGGGTCCTAGAGCACCAGTGGAGCTCGAGGAAGCCAATGGCGTGCTCGGCGAACCTCGGGGACGGCTCGGAGTAGGGGCTCGACGTGCGGGTGCTCCGGTGGCCGGAATTCGTGATTTGGGGGAAATCACAAATTCACGCCGGAGAGGGGACAATAGCTTGGGGAAAGTTGGGGGTTTTGGAGCTGGTGAAGTGGGCTAGCTCCGTGCGGGGTGAATTTGGGAATGGTGGAGCGTGGACGGGGAATTTCTCGGAGAAGCTCGGGTTGGTTCGCGCGGCGCGAGGAGGAAGAAGACCGAGCGCGCGCGGGGATGTGGAAATGGCCAAGTGCGCGAGTGAGTGGAGGGTTGGGAGTGCGCGGTGGAGTGCTTGAGCACGCAAAGAAGGCGCTGTGCTGCCTCGGGAGCGAGCGAGTGCGCGGCGCGGCGCGAGCAGGCCGCCATGAATGCGGAGCGAGCTCGGGCAGCGCGCGATCGACTCGACGGGGCAGGGAAATCCAACAGCGACGTCGGGGGATCCTCTACAGTGCGTTTGGCGCGGAGTGGAGAAGAATCGCGGTCAGCGGCGCTGCTCAGCGCGACGCGCGCGCGTGCCACGGCGGCGCTCCGACCGCATGATTGCGTCGCGCGGCGCGAGGCGAGGCGAGGCGACGGTGGCGAATTGATGGCTCGGGAGTGGCCGGACAGGAGCTAGGCGACAAGCGCCAGCGTCCGCCGTGGCTTGGCCAGCTCAGCGCCGCCTGCGCCGCTCGCCGGCCACGTGGCGGCCGAGCTCCGGCCGGCGTCAGCGCGCGCGAGGGCACTGTAGCTTGCCCGTGGAGCTCCGTTTCAAATTCGAAATTTTCTCCAAATATTTGAACTGAACTTGAAAAAGTGTAAAAATAAAAGTTGGAGTTTGGAAGATGGGACACAACTTTCTTTTTGGGGTGAACTTCAAATTCCAAGTTTTTCAGGCTCAAACAACCCAAAAACAAAAAGGTGCCCAGAATGGTAATTTGAGTTTTTGAGGGACTAAACTGCAAAATTTTCAAAAGTTCCAAACAGTGACTAGGGTTTATTTGTGATGACAAACAACTTTTATTTTTGGAGATTTTCATGTTTAGTACAAAAATCTCGAGTTTTCAGTTGGTGCCAAAAAACCCCTGTTTTTGGAGTTTAAATTTGAATTTTTGATGGATTTTTGAATTTCAACCATAATTCCCTGTTGCTTTGATCTTAATTGCACTTTTTACTTCCTTTGACATCAGAGATGTCACAGCGCCGCCGCAACCGCCAACTCCGGCGACCCCCTTTGAGCCGATCTGTTTTCCACCGTCCGATTCCCATCCGACGGCCCAGATCCGATCCGAACCCGGTCCACCGTGGACCCGTGGACCGCAGTCTACAGTCGGTCCACAGCACAGTAGACCGTGACGTCATGTCGACGTCAGCATCCAGCAGCCGCCGCGCCTATTTTGCAAAAGAGCCCCTCTGTTTTTTGAAAATCAACCCGCGGTCCAGCGCAGTTCAAAAGTATTTACAACCAAGTCCTTTTTCTTTCGGTTTAGCCCGTATTCTTTTGAAAAATAGTGCCCGCCGTCCTGAAAGTTGTTTTTACGCCGCAGCCCTCGAGTTTTTATACGAAATTATGTTTTAGGTCCCTGGTTTCTTTCAAAAACACCCCTGGAAGCCTAAAACCTTTACCAGCAAGCCCCTAGAGCCCGTTTTAAGCGTACTTTCTCCGTTTTAACTCTGATTTGAGTGATTTTCGCGCTCATGTGTTCGTAGCTTTTCATCTTTTGTTTATGTTTGGTGTACTATTCTAATTAAATATCTTGTTTGCATGTATGTGTGGATGCTTATGTGGTGATCGATGTGAGTAGTTGACGTGCCGTTCGAGTTCGCAGACGATCCCGTTCTCGAAGAGCAGTTGCAGCAGCAGTTCACTGAGGAAGGCAAGTATAACACGGACCATCCTTGTTACCTATACACCGATTGATCACATAAATCATATGCATGTGTCTAATACTGTTAACCACTAAGGATGTTCCTATTCTTTACCCTATTCCTTGTTACCCAGGGTTTTATGCATTATGGTTAGACTATGCTACGCGCTGCAAGCAACATTTATTTTTAATGTCAATATTGAATTAATGGTTCACTTCAATGATGGTTAAAAGATGCTTTTTAGCAACATGGTTCGGGGAACTAGAGCATGTGCTGTGTGCTTTGTTCTAGTGTCTCTATAAGGTTTGATCTAGGGAATTAGAGCATGTGCTTTGTGCTTTGTTCTAATGTCTCTCCGTAAGGTCCGGTTCTTAAAGCGACAACCCAGGAACCTGTTCGCCGCCGTTGGAACTATAATGGCTCTGGTCTTGGATAATTAACTTGTACGTCTCTAGCTCGCCAGTGGTTACCGAAAGGCGTATGTGGGGTGCATGGGTGAGAGTATAGTTCGATCCATCGAGGACGGTTTTATCCGTTGGCTATGCCCCGTTAGGCAAAGTCCCGTGATGTAAGCGCCCAATGTACGGCAGCTTCACACGTTGCGATGATTGCGCTCTCGCTCTGGACGCCATTGACCCCCTCACGTTGCGCCCTGAGCGTACGTCAATCTCGATGCCTTGGGTTATGCTGCCTATGTTGAACCAAAACGGCTAGTGTGCTTGTTAGGGTGTTTTGTGAAAGTCCTCGTAACATAAGTTCTTTTGGATTTATGTGACCGGTGGGTAAAGGGCGAAACCTCTGTAGAGTGTTGATCTATCATGATAGCCGTGCTCACGGACACGAGCGGCCTGGATCCTTTTTTATTAGAAGATGATATTAGTGGTTGATGTTGGTTTGTTCCATAATCACTTATACCTTATTAATGGGTTTATACTTGGGTTCTACTCATTTGTAGTAAATTAGATGATAATAAAATGAAACAACTAAAAGTGCTACTGCAGTTCAACCGTGTCCAGCCTTTTGTCCTTGCATAACCCGTGTTATACTTGTTAAGTAAGATGGTTTACTTACACTTGCAACTATTCAACAATATCCCGGATGGGTAATAGATGGAGCATTGAATGATCAGTCGCTTGCTGAGTTTCCGGAGGAACTGCCGTACTTCTAGCTGTGTTCAACCAGTCGGTGTCCCTATGGACTTGAGGCTCTACTAGTTATGAAGCGTTTAAATAGTATTAAGTCTTCCGCTGTGTTATTTGTTTAAGACTATGTCTTGTGTTAAACTCTGATATAAACTATTTTATTCGAGCATTGTGTTCTCTGTGATTCAATATTTGTAATCTATATGTGTTCTGTGGACATCCTGGGCACACATATGGAAGCATTCGGATTTCTTGGAAATCTGGGTGTTACATGGTGTCTTTGTTCATCATTAATATCATGCATTTTATGTCATATAAGCTATCTCCATACATAATATAGACAAAACTCCTCATCTTGCCATAATTAACTAGTTGTGCATATGGGTTATTTTTCTATCACATATATGCACACACTTAGAGGGAGAGTTTCATGTTCATGACCTTGATTGACAAAAGGGGAGAATTTCATATCTTCCACAGTCAAAGGTTCATGTTCTATGGAACTCTCCCTTCTGTTTTTGATATCTTTCTTTTCAGTGCTTGATTCCAAAGGGGGAGTGTCGGCGATTTATGCTGACTAGGTTCTCGAGGGGGTGCCCCGAGAGAAGGGTTTAGGGAGAAGTCGTCGGGAATCTAGAGTCGAAGGTGACAAGAGACGGTTTAGACAGGTTCGGGTCGCCGGAGCGCAATACCCTACGTCCTGTATGGTGTATCTTGTATTGATGAGATTGTTTTGAGGGGGTCCCTACCTCCCCTTATATAGTCCGGAGGGCAGGGTTACATGGGAACCGTATAGGACTTAGAGACTTTTACAAGTTTATCTCTAATTCCCTAATACAGTATATCCAAACCGACTAGGACTAATCCTTGTCTTGTGCGTCAAGTCTTGTTCATGGGCCGGCCCATAGGATGGGCCGCCAGGGTTGTTTAGTCCGTCAGGACTCTACACCCACAAGCCCCCGAGCACCTTATCTTCTTAAGAACAGCCTTGTTGAAAGTACAGAGTTCTTTGAGGTCCTCCAGAGTTCTTTTGAAATCCGCCAGGGTTCTTTGAGACCCACAGGGTTCTTTGATCTTGGAAGTTGCAACCATGCTGTTCAATAGGTAATGATGTGCTCATAAGTCTTCTCGAAGTTCGGATTGGAGCGCACCGATTAGGTGCGCCCAATTGGGCAGCCCCCGAGCCTCGTTTATCTTTGAAGGAGAAATTCGAGGCTCTTTCGAAGTCCGAACCAAAAGAGAATCAATTTCCGAAGAAACCCAAATTCTTGTAGAATTCCTCATAAATTTATCAATTGAAGCCGAAAATTCTCAGAAAAATATTTCCTGAAAATATGTCCACAGCCCCCGAGCCTAAATTTGAACGAATTCAAATATAGGATCAAGAAAGGACCAAAATTGAAAATTACCGAAGTAACGCTTCGAAAAGCCCATATAAACTGCCCGCGACCCTTTGTATCCGTACGCTCGCGCAAAACAGATCTAGGGTTTGCGACAGTTGCAGTTCTCGCAATCCAGAGACCGCGCGAAAGCATCCTCAGCCTCCCCCAATCTTAGATCCAATCCACACCAAATCACCAAAGATTCCAATGGCCGGTGGTGAAGGATCCAGCCGAGGCAAGGGTTCGAAGAGGAAAGCAGAGGTCATGAAGCAGGTCGTTACGACCGAGGAGGCAGCGTCCGCGGGGGACATGCCGATCATCGAAGATCCGATCAGTGACTGGCCGACCAGTATTCTGAAGGAGAAGCACATCAAGGCCCTAGAGGCAGATGGATTCATGCCAGCGCAAGAAATCAGTCAGTGGAGAAGCGCACATGCGCACGAATACCCCACCGAAGAAATCGAGGAAATCACGGTATGGAAAGCCTTCTATGAAGTTGGTTTTGGCATGCCAACTTGTGATTTTTCCGCCGTGTGCTGCAGTTTTATGGGATAGAGCTGTGTCATCTGCATCCCAACTCCATTTTGAATTTATCCATCTACATCCACCTGTGCGAAGCATTCCTAGGGATAGATCCCCATTTTGCCCTTTTCCGCCATCTGTTTAGGGTGAAAACCTCCAGCGGACCACTGCAAGTGGTAGGGAAAGTAGTTATCCAGTTCCGCCAGGGCATGAGGCCAGTATATTTGGATTATACAACCAAGGAAAGCCTCAAGGACTGGAAAAAGGAGTGGTTCTACGCATGGAACCACCAGCCACAGCTTCAGAGCCGCTCAGGGAATCCTCCAGTAATGAAACCATTCTGGAGCGAAACAGTCGGAGTGAACCAAGCAATGCAGATCCCTGAGCTGCTCAACATGATTAGGGATTTGAAAGCACAAGGGCTGACAGGAGCCATGGTATACCGGTCATTCCTGCTGAGGAGGATCCAACCATGCAAACAACGCTGCAACCTAGGGTACTTGTACTCTGGGGAAACAGACCCCTCAAGAAATGCCACCGGAGATATGTCAGACAAGAGGATAAACCAACTCTTGAAGAAATTTCTGGTGATCACCAACGAACAATTTCCAGAGATAATGGAAATTTCCGCAATTACCATGACACCTGAGGTAAAATCCTTGTCTGAAAGCTTTATATTGTCTTATTGTTGGAAATATAATAGAAACTAATGTCTTGATCATCACAGTATGAAGCCCGGCGCGCTCTGTATGTGAGTCTGCCACCTCTAGATCCGACCAACACTGAAGAGGCAGCAGTGCTAGCACGCTGTGTGGATCCCAAGGTAAGAGATCAAGGTCGCCCAAGCAAGCCAACTGCAATTGAAGACCGTGACGAGCCAATGGTTAAAATTGAACCACAGGTCCCTGAAGAATCCCAATCCAAATCAGGAGCAACCTCCATGGGAGCAGAAAGGTCCAAGAGACCGGCACCAACAGAAGCACAAGCACCTGTGCCCAAGAGAGCACGCACACTGCCCAACCCTCGAGCCAGAACCATCCCAGAGGAAAGGGCAAAAGTATCCCCACAACCCAGGACAACATCTTCAGTGGGGATATCTATCGGAGAAATTGGAACCAGCATGCCGCAGCAAGGCAGCTCTGCTCGGCGAGCATTATCTGATGAAGAGATCCTGCACGAGATCTTCAACCCTGTCTCCGCGCCATTTGTAAGGACAACGCCAATAATTGAAGAACCCTGTCCAGCAGGACCTTCAGTGGCGGAGCAGGAGGTTGAGGAAGAATTCACTTTGGGGGAGCCAGAGATCCCCATGCGGCCCTCCACCATGTAAGTACTTTGTCAAGCAATACACAATGTACCGTCGCATAATACTGCTGTGACTAACAAACTTTATTATTCCAGAGTTGAAGAAGCACCATCGACAACCAGGGAAGAACCCTCGGTTGATCATGCAGCTGTAGAACCAGAGGCCGCAGTGCCCGAAGAACCCAGGGTAGTACAAGAAACAACCCTGCCAGAGGTTCAAGCAGCTGTGCCATCAGACCCGCCAGCACAAGAAGGAGTCCAAGTCGAGGAAACAGTTGCGGAGGTGCTGGCGGATATCGAACAGCTGGTCACGTCGGTGGTGATTGAAGAATCCGAACTGGAACGCCGTGACCAGTCCTCTGCGCAGCCCCCGAGCGTCACAGAAACAACCCAGGCCGGGGCGGAAGCAGAGTGCTCAAGGGGGAAACAAGCAGAAGCATCAACCCAAGAGCAGGGAATTGAAGAGATCCCCAGAGTACCCAAGGGTACTAGAGCTGAAGAGGGTGGGAGCTTCCGCATCGGGAGCTTCGACCCAATGCTCAATCCGAACCCGCAGACCTTCGAGTACATTTTGGACGCGGAGGAAGATGAGCAACATATTGACAGGGGACTGTACCACGCCGAGAGAGCAGTAGCCTACTTCAAGGTTAGTGAAACAACCCTGTTCTTGTAGTATTGATGAAACAAATCTTATAACAACTCTGTTGTAGGCTGTTGGCGAGGCATCAAGGAAGAAAACCGAGTATCTCCATAACATTTCCTTGATGCACGCCAAGGCGGACCGTCTCCAGAAGGAGCTGGAGCGTGAGCGCGAAGATCGTAAACTCCAGGAGGCGGAAGACGCCGACATGATCCGCACCTTGCACCTGCGGACCAAGGAATTGGCCGCGGAGAAGGAGGACATGAAGAAGAAACTTGCAACGGCGAAAGCAGAGCTCAAAGGTACTCTGTCGCTACCGAAGTCTTGTAACAAATTGTCCACTGCCTTTGTTGAATAACAACTCTGTCGTTGTCTTGTGTTCTCAGGGGTGCAACAGCAGCTAGTAACAGCCCAGAGCAAGATGACGGATTGGTCCAACTTGGCCAACCGTCACGAAGAAGCGTTGAAGACTCTCTCTGCCGAGCATGAAGGCCTTAAAGAAGAACTCAGAGTGGCGGTCAAACAACGCAAGGATGCTGACGCGCAGCTAATCCAAGTCCTCGAGCAGCAGCAGAAACTTGCCAAAGACCTGGAGGATGCTCGCGCAGAGAAGAGTCAGCTTTCCAAGGATCTCGTCCAGGCACAGAAGCATCTTGCAGACAAGAAGGTGCTGGACGAGAAGCTCGAACAGGCGGAAAGGAGGATGTCAGAGCTCGAAGAGTCATGGCGGTTGATGAAGAAGTCTGACGACGACCTGGCGGAAGCCTTGAACCGGATCTCGCTCCTAGAGAAGGCAGCGAACCCGGTGGTGAATGCCTTGGTCCCAGAAGACCCTTCAGCACCGCTATCATTCCTGGAGCGCCTGAAGGCCATGCCAAGACAACTGAAGGCGTACATCAAGAGATCTTCGAAAGCTTGTCTTGTGCATGTCCTTGCTGTAGTTAAGTCCAGGTACCCGGAGGTAGACATAGGCAAACTAGTAGAAAGTGCAGAGCCGAACTGTACCGAGTCTGCCTTCAGGGACCTGAAGCAAGAGGCCGAGCCAGTTGCAGAAGCAATTGCTCAGAGCCTTAGGCTGTAATTGTAAACAGATGTTATTGTAATATAATTATTATGCAATGTAATATAGTATTGCCATGTTATGAAGGAAAACCAAGAATTTCTATGAATTCCTGGGTTGTCTCTGTGTCGCTGACCAGGACTTAGTCAAAATGTACGTGGCGTAGATTTTAACTTGTGAAAAACAGCCCTGTTAAGGACCCGAAGGAACCCAGGGAGATTTCTTATAGCATAAGCTATCTAATAAAATGTACCCCAGGAGGATACTTGGGAACTAACTATATATGGTTTGCCGAAGCAAGAAACCAGCAAGACCCATGGAGCGGCAGCGTTAAGCTTGAAACGATCACAGAATAGAGTAATAGGAGGAACAGATCCGTTCTTGGCCCCAAAAGAACCCGGATAGACCTCAATTATAAGCTCCGAATGCATGTAGAAGAAACTGTCCAAGTCTAAAAAGAACACGGAAGTTTTAGATGATGTCACGAAGACAAATAAACAACCCAGTAAAGGGAGCTTTATTGAGATATATCTCGTTGCCAGAACAACGGTACAAGAGAACATGTAATGCCGAAGCAATTAGTTCATATATTACCGGAGCAATGTTTATAGAAGAACTCTGATGCCGAAGCAATTGGTTCTTGTGGTGCCGAAGCACTGCTGTAGTGAAGGAGCTAGGCGTAGAATTTGCGTAGGTGTTCTATATTCCAAGGATTTGGTAATGCCACACCGTCTTCTGTTTGAAGTCTGTAGGTGCCTGGTTTGAGGACCTTGGAAACAATAAATGGACCATCCCAAGGTGAAGTAAGCTTGGAATGGCCGACTGTATTCTGGATTCGTCGTAACACCAAGTCGCCAATCTGGAATGATCTTGTCTTCACATTTTTATCATGGAATCTGCGGAGTCCCTGAAGATACGCAGCGTTGTGTAGCAAGGCTGCCAGTCGTACTTCTTCAGCCGTATCAACTTCCAGCATCCGTTGTTCGTCTGCCATGGCTTCTCGGAACTCCTCAACGCGAGGAGCACCGTGCATGACGTCAACAGGTAGAACAGCCTCTGATCCATACACCAGGAAGAAAGGAGATTGTCCTGTAGCTTTGCTGGGTTGAGATCGTAGGCCCTAGACAACTGGAAAGAGTTCTTTCATCCACCGGCCTTCTGCTTTCTTCAGGGTTCGTTCCATGCGAGCTTTAAGTCCATCAAGGAGCATGCCATTGGCCTGTAACACCCTAAAAATGCCCAATTTAAAATTTAGTAATTAATTGGCTTTTTATATTAAAGTGCTCATAAATAATATAGGGAAATAAAATTTTTGAATAATTAAAAGCAAATATAGGAAATAGAAACATTATTGTTTCATTCATGCTGGTGCATTTATTTTTGATTGTTGAATTCAAATTTGAATTTGAATTCAAATGAGTGTTTGAATAAAAGAAAAACCTTTTCTTTTTCTCTCTTTTTCCCTCTCTCTTTTCAGCCCAGCAGCCCAGCCCTTTCTCTTTTTCTCCCTACGCGGCCCATCTCTTCTTCCTTCTCCTTTTCTTTCCCTGCGGCCCAGCTCTTCCGCGCCAGCCCGTTGTGCAGCCCAGCCCAGCAGCGCGCGCCTCCTCTCTCTTCCGCAGTCGCTGACAAGCGGGGCCCGCTTGTCATCTCCTCCTCCTACCTCTCGCCGTGGGCAAGCGGGACTCCACCGCCGCGCCGCCGCGGACTCCGCTCCGCGCACGTCTCCCTCCTCGCGGCTTGGCGCGCACGCCAAGGAGACCCCAGAGCCCCTTTATAAGTCGTCGCCCCTCCCCATGAAGCCCCTGCATCTCAAACCCTAGCGCCGCCGCATCCGAGCCGCCGCCGTCGCCTAGCCCTCGTCTCGCCGCCGCCTAGTCGCCAAGAGCTTGCTCAGAAGCTTCACCGCGGGGTAAGCAACGCGCCGAGCTCAAAACCCCCCTCCCTCTCGCCCTGCAGCACGCGTGCGAGCTCGCCGGAGTTTCTTCTCCGCCGCCGTGCGTCGCCAGCCGCCGTCACTGCCCAATCCTCGTCCACAACCCCCAAATCGAGTTCCCCGTCGTCTCCTCTGTCCCTAGGGCCAATCACGGCGAGAAACCGAGCTCCGTAGCCTCCAGCAGCGTCATCTCCGGCGAGTCTCCGGCCGTGCGCCGCCGCGAGCCGCTGTGCTCCGGTGAGCCGAGCCTCGATCTAATCCTAGCCGTTCAGATCCAATCCGACGGCCAGATCTAAAAGCCGTTTTAAACCGAGCCGGTTCCAGTGAACCGCGGTTCAAGCCGGTCCACGGTTCGGTCAACGGTGACGTCAGCCGACGTCAGCAACCAGCCGTTGCCGTGGCGATTTTGCAAAAGAGCCCCTTTGTTTTTCAAAAATCAACCCGCGGTCCAGTGCAGTTCAAAAGTATTTACAACCAAGTCCTTTTTCTTTCGTTTTAGCCCCTGCGCTTTTGAAAAATTATGCCCGCCATCCTGAAAGTCGTTTTTACGCCGCAGCCCTCGTGTTTTTATAAGAAATTACGTTTTAAGTCCCTGGTTTCTCTCAAAAACACCCCTGGAAGCCTAAAATCCTTACCAGCAAGCCCCTAGAGCCCGTTTTAAGCGTAGTTTCTTCGTTTTAACTCCGATTTGAGTGATTTTCGCGCTTATGTGTTCGTAGTGAAGCGTAGAGTAACTCTAAAACCTTCTTTTCATCTTTTGTTTATGTTTGGTGTACTGTTCTAATTAAATATCTTGTTTGCATGTATGTGTGGATGCTTGTTGGTGATTGATGTGAGTAGTTGCCGAGCCGTTCGAGTATGCCGACAATCCCGTTCTCGAAGATCAAGTGCAGCAGCAGTTCACTGAGGAAGGCAAGTATAACACGGACCATCCTTGTTACCTATACACCAATTAATCACATCAATCATATGCATGTGTCTAATATTGTTAACCACTAAGGATGTTCCTAGTCTTTACCTTATTCCTTGTTACCCAGGGTTTCATGCATTATGGTTAGACTATGCTATGCGCTGCAACCAACATTTATTTTCATGTTAATGTTGAATTAATGGTTCACTTCAATGTTGATTAAAAGATGCTTTTTAGCAACATGGTTCGGGGAACTAGAGCATGTGCTGTGTACTTTGTTCTAGTGTCTCTATAAGGTTTGATCTAGGGAATTAGAGCATGTGCTTTATGCTTTGTTCTAATGTCTCTCCATAAGGTCCGGTTCTTAAAGCGGCAACCCAGGAACTTGTTCACCGCCGTTCGAACTATAATGGCTCTGGTCTTGGATAATTGACTTGTACGTCTCTAGCTCGCCAGTGGTTACCGAAAGGCGTAAGTGGGGAGCATGGGTGAGAGTATAGTTTGATCCATCGAGGACGGTTTTATCCGTTGGCTATGCCCCGTTAGGCAAAGTCCCGTGATGTAAGCGCCCGGTGTACGGCAGCTTCACACGTTGCGATGATTGCGCTCTCGCTCTGGACGCCATTGACCCCCTCACGTTGCGCCTTGAGCGTACGTCAATCTCGATGCCTCGGGTTATGCTGCCTATGTTGAACCAAAACGGCTACTGTGCTTGTTAGGGTGTTTTGTGAAAGTCCTCGTAACATAAGTTCTTTTGGATTTATGTGACCGACGGGTAAAGGGCGAAACCTCTGCAGAGTGTTGATCTATCATGATAGCCGTGCTCATGGATACGAGCGGCCTGGATCCTTTTTGATTAGAAGATGATATTAGTGGTTGATATTGGCTTGTTCTATAATCACTTACACCTTATTAATGGGTTTATACTTGGGATTCTACTCATTGGTAGTAATTTGGATGATAATAAAATGAGACAACTAAAAGTGCTACTGTAGTTCAGCCGTGTCCAGCCTTTTGTCCTTGCATAACCCGTGTTATACTTGTTAAGTAAGATGGTTTACTTACACTTGCAACTATTCAACAAAATCCCGGATGGGTAACAGATGGAGCATTGACTGATCAGTCGCTTGCTGAGTTTCCGGAGGATCTGCCGTACTTCTAAGCTGTGCTCAACCAGTCGGTGTCCCTGTGGATTTGAGGCTCTACGTAGTTAAGACGTTTAATAGTATTAAGACTTCCGCTGTGTTATTTGTTTAAGACTATGTCTTGTGTTAAACTCTGATATAAACTATTTTATTCGAGCATTGTGTTCTCTGTGATTCAATATTTGTAATCTATATGTGTTCTGTGGACATCCTGGGCACACATATGGAAGCATTCGGATTTCTTGGAAATCTGGGTGTTACATGGCCCTTTCGACTTGTCCGTTGGCACGAGGATGGGCAACCGAAGCATAGGATACTTCGATGCTGCGGTCTTCACAGTAGTCCCAGAACTTGTTGCCTGTGAAGGTGGTACCCAAATCTGTGATGATTTGGTGTGGTATCCCGAAGTGAAGAATCAATTCTTGGAGAAATTGGACTGCTTTCTCAGAGGTTGGTTTGAGTGCAGCCATGCAGCCCGTGAGCTTCATGACATCCTTGACCGTGCGCGGCGGCTCCATGTTCATGATAGTTGCTATCTTCTCTGGATTAGCCTCAATGCCGCGTTCGCTGATGATGAACCCAAGGAGCTTTCCGGATGGAACGCCGAAAACGCACTTGGCGGGATTAAGCTTCCATCGCCACTTGCGTAAGTTATCGAACGTCTCGGTGAGGTCAGCGATGAGATCCTCGGGATTTCTTGTCTTGACTACCACATCATCAACGTAGGCTTCAACATTTCGGTGAAGTTGGTCTTGAAGACAACCCTGTATCGCCCGCTGATATGTGGCACCTGCATTTTTCAAGCCAAAAGGCATGGTAGTATAACAATATGCGCCATATGGCGTGATGAATGAAGTTTTAATCTGATCCTCTTCTTTCAGCGATATCTGGTGATATCCTGAGTAACAATCGAGGAAACAGAGTAGGGTGCACCCGGCGGTGCTGTCGATGACTTGATCGATGCGAGGAAGCCCAAAGGGATCCTTCTTGCAATGTTTGTTGAGATCGGTATAATCAACGCACATTCTCCATTCATTTGAATTCTTTTTTCTTACAAGAACCAGATTGGCTAACCAATCCGGATAGAAGACCTCTTTAATGAAGCCGGCTGCTAATAACTTAGCTAGCTCTTTCTTGATGGCTTCCCGACGCTCTGTGGCGAATCTTCGGAGGCGCTGCTTTTTGGGTTTTGCGCTCTCGTTGAGGTCTAGTTTGTGCTCGATCAACTCTCTGGGGACTCCAGGCATGTCGGAGGGCTTTGTAGCAAAGATGTCCGCCTGGGCTCGCAGGAAGTCGACGGGCGCGCTTTCCTATGCAGGAGTGAGGGTGGAGCCAATCACTGCTGTCTTCGATGGATCTCCTGTTTGGAGACCAATCGTCTTCGTTGCGACCTTCTCCACAGGCTTGATGGCCCGTGTCTTCTTCTGCGTCGGGGCGTCATCGTCCTCTGCGACGACGGCAGCAGCCAAGGGTTGGAGCTCTTGGCGATCTATGGTGGACGCGGCTCTGACGGCGTACTCCACTGCCTCCTTGTCGCAGAGGTAGGAGCGCTTGATATCACCGCGAAGGGAGAGAACGCCATGAGGCCCTGGCATCTTCAACACCAGGTAGGTGTAGTGGGGTATGGCCATGAACTTGGCCAATGCTGGTCGCCCGAGGATGGCGTGGTAGGAAGTTTTGAAGTCTGCAACTTCCAACTTAATGAACTCTGTACGGTAGTTGGATGACGTACCGTACGTGACGGGCAAGGTGATTTGCTCGAGGGGGATGGCGGCCTTACCAGGCACGATGCCGTAGAAAGGAGTATCCGCTGGCTGCAGCGTGCTTGTGTCGAGGCCCATGGACTTCAGCGTCTTGGCGAAGATGAGGTTGAGCCCGCTGCCCCCATCGATCAGGACCTTGGTGAGCCTGCTATTCGCCACCACGGTCTCGAGGACAAGAGGATACCGTCCAGGAGAGGTGATCTCCGTCCATTGATCTTCTCGAGACCAGGTGATGGTGGTGTCAGACCACCGTAGCGGTGTAACCACCGCTGGTTCTGCCGCGTAGGCCTCGCGCCGCGCATTCTTGCGGTTGCATGAGGTGTCGCTGACTGCCATGCCTCCGAAGATGACGTTGACAGTGTTGGTGATGTCTGGGAAACCGCTGTCTCCCTTGTCGTGCCCGTCGTCTCCGTCGCCAGCCGACTTCTGCTTCTTGTTGGGCGTGCTGAACGTTTCCCAAAGGAGCACGCACTCACCCATGGTGTGCTTGCTGTCGGGGTGGTAGGGGCAGCGCTTCTTGAGAAGTTTGTTGAATTCTTCCCTTCGTTGCTGCGCGGATTTGGCGGCGCGGACGGTCTGGACGGTTGCGACCATGTTGTGTGGTCGCTTCCGTGGGTTGTTGCCGTTACGCTGGAAGGAGTCGCGCGGCTGATCCCTGTTATCTTCCTGATTCTTGCGACCAGGAATGTTGGGTCTTTTGCCGTAGCGCTCCCGTTCTTGATCATCGGTGTCCATCCAATTGGACACCAGTGCGCGGAATTCCTCGAGGTCACGAGGACGGTTGTGACCGAAGTCACGGAAGAGGATGCGATCGGTCATCCCTTCTTGGAAGTAGTCGATGACTTCTGAGTCGGGGATGGGAACGCAGGATGCCTTGATGGCGAAGAATCGCCTGTTGTAGTCGCGCAGGGACTCGTCTGGCTTCTGTTTGCACGCGCGGAGTTCATATTTGCTGCCAGGGCGCTCAAAAGAACCCTGGTAGTTGGAGACGAAAGCCTTCTTCAGCGCGTGCCAGCTGTCGATGGAGTCTGGATGAAGGGACTCGAGCCAGGTTAGAGGACCTTGCTCCATCGCAACTGGGAAGTAGAGCATCTTGGAGATGTCGTCGCCCCCTGATGCTTCGATTGCAGAGGAGTATCTGCGCAGCCAAATGTTTGGATCTTGCTTCCTGTCGAAGTTGGCGATGCCTGGCGGCTTGAACTTTCGCGGGAAGGAGCTGACGCGGATGGTACGTGTGTAGCTTGGCAGAGCGTCGGGGTTGGGGGCGTCGCATCTTCCTGCAGAATCCGCAACGTGGGAGGTAGCTCTCCCCTCTCGGATCCGGATGATGTCGTTGCGGGCGTCGTTCGGTGTAACGTGAGAGCGGGCTGGACGGGGTTCTTCGCGACGCTGGGACCTGGGAGGTTCCTCGCGAGGACGGCGGGGTTCTTCGCGAGGCCTGTTCTTGTCCTTTGTTTGTCCTGCGGAGCTGCCGTAGTGGCTGCTCTGACGCCTGGCTGACGGTGCTTGGTGGCGCGAAGAACTCTTGCTTTTGGAGGCGGAGCGGCCTCCGTCCAGGCGATCAACCATGACCGCTGCGCCTTCCAGGCGAGCTTTGGCGAGGTTGATCTCAGGGGTAGTTTGGAACCTCTCGAAGACGCTGACCCCAAACAAGATGTTGGCCACAGGGGAGTTGAAGATGCCTTCCTTGTCGAACTCAGAGTTGAGATTTTTCCTCTTCATGAAGCGACGTCGGAGGGCACGGTTGCGGTTTCGCTCGATACGGAGTTCTCGGTCCGCATCGGTTTCTCCTTCTTCTGTTGGAGCGTCATCGGAGACAACTTCTTCGTCGCTGTGATCATTGAGGATCACGCAAGACTGGCGACCGGGGTTGGTAGACCCGGTTTTTCTGTTACTCATGGCAACAGGGAGTTCTCTGCCTTCTTGGAAAGGAAGCAGAGGTAGAATATCCCGTACCGTGGAAGGTACGTTTGCTTCGATGAGAGCCACCTCAGGATCCATGTCAGGCCAATGAACGATAACCCCCGAGGGAGTTGAGGTCATGACAAGATCCGAGGTTGCTCCGCGGGGTTGGAGAACCTTCTTCTTCAGGTGCTTCTGGTGGATCGCGGCTGAGTTGGTTAACCCGAAGGGAAACTGAGATGCGCGCGATCCACGTGGTGAAGTCTTCGTCCCGCGGGGGTTGGAGCCAGGGTTCCTGGGTACCCGCGGGGTTGCTGTCACGGTCCTGATCGTTGAACCCTGGCGGGACTCGGAAGTGATCCGGAGTCCGCCAGGGAGTCGTGGACATGTGGCTTGATCCTGCCCCTTGATAGGGGTTGAGTTGACGTGGTCGGCCTGGGCTTGAATCTGCTTCGGGCGCCATGTGCTCCTCCGAGTAGGATACGATCCAGAGATCGTGTCGGAATTCGGGATTTTCCGAGATCCTCGCGGAGTGGTTTGCGCGCGTGGCGGAGCTGGTGCAGCCACCTCGTCGCGCAGTTGGTGTTGGAGTTCGCCTTCCTGGTTTGCGATGCAAAGCCAGGAGCCGAAAACGAAGGAGGCGCCTGCCTCGAACTTGGTGACGATGGAGGCGCTGAAGGAGGCCATCGACTCTCTAACAAAGACTCGACGAGTACATCCCACAGACGGCGCCAAAGTGTCGGCGATTTATGCTGACTAGGTTCTCGAGGGGGTGCCCCGAGAGAAGGGTTTAGGGAGAAGTCGTCGGGAATCTAGAGTCGAAGGTGACAAGAGACGGTTTAGACAGGTTCGGGTCGCCGGAGCGCAATACCCTACGTCCTGTATGGTGTATCTTGTATTGATGAGATTGTTTTGAGGGGGTCCCTACCTCCCCTTATATAGTCCGGAGGGCAGGGTTACATGGGAACCGTATAGGACTAGGAGACTTTTACAAGTTTATCTCTAATTCCCTAATACAGTATATCCAAACCGACTAGGACTAATCCTTGTCTTGTGCGTCAAGTCTTGTTCATGGGCCGGCCCATAGGATGGGCCGCCAGGGTTGTTTAGTCCGTCAGGACTCTACACCCACAGGGAGGATGCCAGAAAGCAAGAACCTCAAGTGTAGGGGAGATTGTAGATTTCAAGCGTGGATGTGATTGCAAGAAATTTGCTCCAAGAAAGGGAGAAAAGTGGCATTGAATTAAGGGGGAGCCATATATCCAAATTGACCACACAAGGGGATTTTAATCAAATTGGTAAGAGCAAAGTATGATCAACTCAAGTCTTTCAAGTATTTCAAATAATTGTTTCAATTGGTATCTTGAATGCATATGTTATTGCTCTTGCATAGTATCCTAGCAAGTAGTTGTCTTCAATTAATATCTTTTATCTCTTGCTTTAGTTGTGTTGTCATCAATCACCAAAAAGGGGGGATATTGTCAGGAAAATGGCCCTAGGCCATTGTTTGTGATTTTGGTGTTTTATTGACAACATAACCATTGGGACTAATATGTTTATAGAGATGCTCTCTTATAGATATTTCTAGGTCCCAAGGATACTTTGGAAGCATTTCAAATGCTCAACGATTTCGATGTGATCAATATTCAAATGATGGTCATCTGAATTGTTTGGACTGCACAGAAGTAATGTTGAATCAGTGCAACTAAAATGTTGAACCAGTAGAACCGAAATGTTGAACAAGGCCATTGAATTAGTCGATGGTATTGGATGCAGGAGGTGTGTTCTTCTCAGTAAGGCAACGATTATTTCGATGGTAATACCATGGAAACCATCGAAATAGGCGATGGTAAAGAAAATTATTGAAACTGTGCAGCAGAAATGCTAAAACAGAGGTCACAAAATGTTGAACCAGTTGAACAGAAATGTAATTCGATGGTACCTTCTGTGTGAACACCGATTTAGTCGATGGTACACAGAAAGTTACAACGGCTATGTAATTGCTAGTTCCTTTGGTTGGGGCTATAAATACCCCATCCCACGGCCATTTGAAGAGTGCTTGAGCTGGAAGAAGCTATTGGCAAGTGTTCTATACATTCTTAAGTGCTCAATCCACCAAAGTGCTAATTAGAGGATCAAGGCAATTAGCAAAAGTGTTTATTGCTAGATTAGGCTTATTAGCACAACTCTTAGGTGTTTAGCCTAGAGTTTAGCGAGGTTTGCATA
The DNA here is from genome assembly GCA_015342445.1 of Digitaria exilis. Taxonomy (NCBI): domain Eukaryota; kingdom Viridiplantae; phylum Streptophyta; class Magnoliopsida; order Poales; family Poaceae; genus Digitaria; species Digitaria exilis. Next base: position 82,390 of record JACEFO010000477.1, on the reverse strand, counting down.
ACTCTTTGCTTACCGGTGCTTGCATGCACCAAGTGTTGTAAATCCGGGGCTTTCCGATACCTCGGTAAAAATCGCCGTACTGGGAGTTTGCTCTTCTCTACCCTTTAAGCTTCCGCATTTTATACTTTTACTACTTTTCGTATTTACCTTTCCTAGGCTTGCCATGCTAGTATAGGATTGGACCTAGAGTACAAAACTTTGTAGCAGTAGAGATAGTAACACATAGAGAAAATCTAGAGAACAGTTAGATAGAAATTGAAATAGGTTTTTGGTGCAATTAGAGCCTTAGTTTTTAGGACAACTAATTCACCCCCCTCTTAGGGTGTCATGGTCCAATCAGTGCAACCTGACGAACTAAGGCACCAATAGCTGCTTGAACAGCCACCTGCGCCAAAGATTTCTCGCAACCACATGCTTCGGTCGATGCCCTACCTGAACCACACAAAGGTAGAGGCGATGCTCCTGCAAATCACAAGGAAACACAAGAACAAATGGTAGAGAAAACTCGCAGTCCTTGAGGGGGCAGCTATGGCATAACCCTAATGACAAGAGGTCTTGGCTTCTCTATTTTCTTTATCTCAAATTCGTGGTTAGGGCTTCCACAGGCACTACAAGGGGTATTTATACTAGGAACATCCCTCCTAATTGAGCTAGAGCCCTCCCACAAAGGCCTAATACAAAATCCTAAGGTCTGGAGCAAAAGAAAACTCAAACAGTATGGACTAGTCAGAACTGGAAAGCTAGACCAGTCTTTACTCAAAGTACTCTACCGGTTATTGTAGAACTCCAAATAACGATCCGCCAGTCACGTTGGAAAATAGACTTTAAGATGCTTCCAACCATTTATTGTATGCATAATGAATCCTGGCAGATTCGTATAGTTTTGCTTGATAAGTTGACCCTGCGTAAATCTTCGAGCAGGCTTTGAACCTTCTAACCGGTCTTCATTATTGTAGTACGAACTCCAGAATAAGAGTTCAGATAAACTCGGGACTTGATGGAATTGTTATGTAGACTTCATAAGCTTTCCATCAAGTACTCGTGGGCCTCCATAGCCCTTGGGAACTAGGAGAAAAAGAACTCCAAAGTTTGTCTCTAGGGTACTTGGACGAGAAAGAACTCTTCATAAAGAAAAGTACTCAAAAGAACTCTTCATAAGGAAGAGTACTCGAAAGAACTCCGACCCATGTCCAAAGAACTCGGATGAGTTGCATCTTCCTGAGTAAGCCTGAGCACATGTAATGCACCACTATTAGGTAGTAAACAATTATTAGTAAGTGCATGCTCATAATCAACAAGGAGTGAGTTCACCTCATGTTGCAGTCGTTGCATCCTTGATCGAGTCATGGGTCCCTTGTTGCCATTGACATCTTGTTCAACACATAATTTTGTGTCATGATGTCTCATCATCCTCCTCTTCTTTAAAAAGAGTCGACCTCGACTCTGTCTGCTCATGGCCATGGAATGGGGACAAATCAACAATCTTGTAGGCGTTTTCATTTATCCTTTCAAGAACCTTGAATGGACCATCCCCCCGGGGCCGCAACTTGGACTTTCTCTTCTCTGGGAATATATCCTTTTGAAGGTGCACCCAGATGTTGGCACTCCTTGGCCTAACGAATTACTCCGCAAGCGCACAGAGACCGTTGTAGCCTTTCACCAGGGGAGTAAGAACCTGGATGTCAAATCCAAGGAACGGTAGACGCGACTAACCTAAAATCTCTAACCAGACCCACTAGGGAGAGGTAAAGAGGAAAAAGGATCTAACCTTAGTTAGCCTTGTCGATACTCAGATAACCTACGACTATCTAATCTGATATGCTTCGACGGCTAGAGAAGGAGTCACTCAGAATGGGGTGAGAAGGGGATCCTCCGGGCTCAGCACTATTATTATGAAAACACCCGAACATGGTGGACTAAAAAGAACGGACAAGGCTGTCACCCCTTGCGATCTACCACTGCGGTTCCGTTGGGTGGAACACAACCCAAGGTAGCTATCAAGCATAGACACCACGTCTAATCTATCAACTACTGACATCCACCTAGCGCGAAAGGCTTATGAGGAAACCCCAAATAAGTGTGTGGCACTCACAAGGGATCCCGCAGATCACTACTAGATAAATGTAAAGGGCTGAAAGTAAAGGGAAATACTAGTGAGATACTAAGGAAAGATGGGAAACTTACTTAGATAACTCTTGAATCTTCATTTCCCCGGAGTGTCGACAAAGGCGAGAGGAGCTCGAGACATGCCCTGAACTCTCCCTCCAAGGCTTGGCTGTCACCCAAGATCTCACTCCACTATCTCTTCCTCTCTACTCTAAAGAATGGAACAACTTGGCACTAAAGCACTTCTCTCCCAAATGGTGTGAGTACAAGTGAAGGAGGGGGTGTCCTTGTATAGCCTCCAAGGTCGGTGAAGCTTGAGAACTGCCGTAGGGGAGCTTGGCATCCAAGGAGAAGCATGCACAGGAAAGATGGGCGTTAGGCATGCAATTTGAAGGCCGAACGGCATCTCTACGGCCGATCAGCCATGAGATGGTGCCATTTGGCATCGTCCTTCTTGTGTGCGGTGTTGATCACTCCTGGATGTCGGTTGTGTAGGATTTCCGTTGAAAATATCCCCATGGCACATGGAGGTCGGCCCTTTAATCCAAGGTAGGTAAAGCGTTTCAGGGTCCTTGCATCAAACCGACTTGGAACTGATGGTTAGGATCGATGGAGGGTGTGTTTCTTGGCTCCTAGATTAGTGACATCGCAATTAGGCTTGGTGACAAGCCAGCCGGCCATGGGGTGGCCGAACGGCCGGGCATGGGGCCCAATTGGGCTCCATTTTGTCTTGTGTACTCCTCTCACAAATACATCAAAACTTGTGGAACTCATTAAAATAAGTAATTGATGATCGAAAGGCATATATGAGATATGAAATGCACGAAATGTCCGTGGTAAACATGTGACATATCAACCACCAACACGCCCCCACACCTAAGCTTTGCTACTCCCGAACAAAGTGTTAAGATAGATCCTGAGGATCTAGCAAAACTTAGGGTCATGAAGTTATGGAATGCATAAGAGACATTACTTAGCTTTTTCTCATACCTTAGATTCCAGGTGTCTAATACCTTCTCTTGTCACCTATTGATCCTTGGAACAACTTCATGATCCACGTAACATCTCTCATCGTCTTGGCATTTGGAGTTTTTGAATATTTTTAAGAAAAAGGAAGGCATACTCATATCTTGCTCAACACTCTTACTCTCTCAATGTGTATGGACCTCTCTTAGGCCAAAAAGTAGCCTCTCTTATTCTATAGGCTTATGTGGAGATGTAGTTAGAGGTGAAGTGGTGCTTATCTTTTACCATTTATTTTGCTAGATCAAGTAACTTGCCTCAAACACTCAAGTTCTTACATATTCTTTGGTCAAGTGCGTGTGTAAACTGAATGACATTTGTCCTTGCATATAGATTGTCAAGCTCTATCATCTTTCACTTTGTCTTCTTCTTTCTCTCTCTTTTTTTAGATAGATATAGGAGTGTGATTCACTCTTCTCCTCTTCTTTTGTTTCAGGGGGATGAAGAACCATATAATGCAAACATGGACTTATTTGATGACGTGTACGTGAATGACCCAAGAATACTATGAACAAGGTGTAAAAGGCATAGGAGCTTGATCATGCTCAAAATGTAAAAGACAACTATGTGGCAACTTCAACTTTATAAAACTTAGATATATAGCTTTGGATAGGAAAAGACAAAGTTGAGTTTGATTGGAGTAGCCTCATTTAATTTTTTTTCAAAAGAAAATCTCGCATGCCTTAACTTCAAGATAGTTAGCTTTTCATGTCATTATATCCAAAGGAACAATAAGAAAAAGATCAAGCAATCCTATCAATATAGTTCCATAGATATTGAGATACTTGCATAAGAAATATCACCATAGGCATTCTTAACAACATGTAAGGGATTCATATCTCCTCATGCATATGTGTTCAAATTTTAGTTGTTCTACCTTAAGGCATGAATTTGAATCATAAACATGGATAACAGGTTTAGGGAGGTTGCAAACCGTCGCATGGAGTTGGGCCGTTGTTTTTGGCTCAAGTTGCAGGCCGTTCGGCCATAAAGATGCCGACCGGCCTATGTTCAGGCTTGTTTCCACCAATTCAAGTTTCATTGTGTCGCACACCGAGTAGTCATCACGTCTGCGAAAGATGGGTGCTAGAGGACATAGAAGGAGGCCGATCGGCCACTGTGAGTCCGGCCGCCCTGCTCCTGGCCCTTCTGGCCTTCAGCTTTTGGCAGGTCATCGGTGTGGTTAAGCGTGTCATGTTTCCCTACGAACTTATTCAACCATTAGTGCAGAGGTGTGGTTGGTACACACACTCATAATCATGGGGAAAATTTAACTTTCTATTTTTATTTCAATTCAAAATATAGTGTTTTGTTGCATACAAAGGAAATTTTTGAAATAAAATTGGTAAAAAAATGAAATAAATGCAACATTACTCCTAATCTAACCTATCCGACTTATTTTCTGCCTTGTAGAGATGCATGTTGCCAGTTGCCCTATAAAGGCGCCTGATCTTAGAGACCAACGCCTTACGTAGGATCTCGATCTTGTCTTCTACCTCCATGCTCTCAATTTTCGTCCCTGCCACACGCTCATCCATATTGTTCAACCTCAACTTAAGCACGATGACTTTCTTCCTTAAGGCCTCAACATCATCCTCCTCCTCATCCTCATCCGACCATTCCTTAGAGCCTGGAGACCCTTGGACTGGTGGAAGAGAATGGTGATGCCTCACTCCCGCGTATGATGATCCGACGTTGGTGGACTCCATTGGGATGGCCCTCAATAGGGGAATGAGGACCTTCCCAATGCCCGGACCATGACGAGGTGGTGGAGTGCAGCTGCGTGGATGGTAATTCCGTGGCGTTGGCTTGGTGCCGATGTCCACCATGGGAGCACTAGATGGCGAGATCAACGGACGCTTGGCGATGGCCTTCTTTGGAGTTAGAAGTCCAACAATCGGCCTTTTGGGCGTCACTGCACGGAGAATCCCATCGGGCTGCACCTGGGATCTCGGCACAGGGGAGCTCGCACGAGGTGGAGCCGGCCGACGGCAGGTGGAAGCCGATCGGACCCTAGTAGGCCGTTCGGCCTGAGGCTTACGCCTCTGGCTTTCCGGTTGCACAGTGATGGCTTCCATGAATGTTGCCTGCTCTATGATCTGGAGACTGCTGGAACTTGGGCGGCTGGAATTGGGTTTCGATGGTGAAAATGCAGAGGCATGGGGTTTGGTGGCTGAGTTTGCAGTGGATGCATATCCCTGACTCGCCATGGCCCAAGATCTCAGTAGGTAACAAGTTGTATGGAGGAGATGAATGGCTCGTGAGTCTGGGAAGAACAAGGGGGGTGCCTTTCGGGTTAAAAGGATGCTCCTCCATCGAATTCACAGAGATTCATGGTGGAGATCGAATGAACGTTGCTCTAGCTCCGGCTGAGTCAAAATGGCCGCGGGGCGAGGCCGTTCGGCCTCCCATTGGCGCGTTTCAGCATGGGCTTTTGCGGGCCCACTCTCCTCTTCATGGGCTTGGTTTTTATTGCAAGGCTAGAAGAAAAGATAAGGGGATATCTATCCTAAGATATAAGCATTTTAAAGTCCTGCTAGGACCTGGACTATAATTCTAGCTCGGTTAACTCATAGACGTCCATCTCTCCGAGTTCCGGTAATTCGGGCTCGAGAAATATTTTCACTCGTTGGACATTGGCCTTGAAAACATTTCTGTCATCGTCCTGGAGGGTAATCGCGCCATGATCGGTGGCATTTAACACTTTAAAAGGCCCTTCCCATTTACTTCTAAGCTTACCAGGACCAAACAAACGAATGCGAGAGTTAAAGAGAAGTACCTTATCTCCCGCTTTGAAGTGCTCGATCTTGATGTGCTTGTCATGCCATCGCCTGGTTCGCTCCTTATAGAGTTTGGAGCTCTGATAGTCCTTTTCCCTCCATTCATCTAGCTTAGCTAACTGGATTTGTCTTTTGAGTCCTGCTGGGAATATCCATATTCCACCTCTTGATTGCCCAATGGGATTTGAATTCATGTTCCACTGGCAAATGACAAGTTTTGCCATAGATCAGCTGATAAGGTGTCATCCCTATCGTTGTCTTATATGTAGTCCTATAGGCCCATAGTGCCTCGGGTAGTTCGCTCTTCCATCCTTTTCCCATGGCATTAACTGCCTTTTGTAGAATATTCTTGATTTGCTTGTTTGAAGTTTCTGTTGGCCCACTAGTTTGAGGATGATAGGGTGTAGCTACCCGGTGGTTCACTCCTAAGTCACTTAAGCACTTCCTGAAAGTTTTGTCGATGCAGTGTGATCCTCCATCACTAATCACGACTCTTGGAACTCTAAAGCGAGGAAATATGGTTTCCTGAAACGTTCTTTTGGAGCTCTTTGAATCGACCGCAACACAAGGAAGAGCTTCCACCCACTCGGACACGTAATCGGCTGACACCAAGATATACTCACATTGCTTTAATATAGGGAAAAGACCCATGAAGTCTATCCCCCATACGTCAAAGATCTCCAATTGAAGATTACTTTGCATTGGCACTACATCACGAGCATTGATGTTCCTATGCTTTTGGCATCTTGGGCTCCACTGCACAAACTCTCTAGCATCACTATACATAGTCAGCCAGAAGAATCCACTCTGCCAGACTTTGGCGTGTGTTCGGAACACTCCATAGTGTCCACCATAGGGAGATGAGTGACAACGGTCGAGAATCATATGTGTCTCTTGTTGTGGCATGCAATGTCGTAGCAAACCATCAGCATAGACTTTGAAAAGATAGGGGTCATCCCAAAGGTGAAATCTGCTGAGGTGCATCAACTTCTTCTTATCTTCTCCAGGAGGTATATATCTAGTTACCATATAGTTTACCAAATTTGCATACCAGAGGCTGGATGTAGTGACCGCCAAGAGAGTATCATCTCTCAAATAGTCATTAATCATAGAATCTGAATCTTTGACTTGCATTCTTGAGCGATGATCTGCCACGCAATTTTCTGTCCCCTTCTTATCCTTGATTTCTAAGTCAAATTCTTGAAAGAGCAGAATCCAATGGATGAGTCGTGACTTTGCATCTTTCTTAGTGAGAACGTACTTTAGTGTGGCATGGTCTATATATACCGTCACTTCGGCACCCACTAAGTAAGATCTGAACTTATCCATGGCAAATACAACTGCCAGAAGTTCCTTCTCCGTTGTGGCATAATTCAGTTGAGCTTCGGTCAGTGTCTTACATGCATATGATATAGCATAATGCTGCTTATCCTTGCACTGACCGAGCACTGCCCCAACTGCTTAATCACTGGCATCACACATAATCTCGAAAGGCAAATTCCAATCAGGAGGTTGTATGATTGGGGCTGAGACCAGTGCCTTCTTAAGGGTGTAGAAGGCGAGGAGGCAATCTTCATCGAAATGGAACGGTGTCTCTTTGGCAAGGAGACTTGTCAAAGGTCTGGCTGTATGGGAGAAATCTTTGACGAACCTCCTATAGAAGCCAGCATGACCAAGAAAACTTCTCACTCACTTAACATTCTTACGAGGTGGTAACTGTTCAATCACCTCGATATTTGCCCGATCTACTTCTATGCCTTTTTCTGACACCTTGTGTCCAAGCACAATACCTTCTCTGACCATAAAATGACACTTATCCCAATTCAGGACAAGGTCATGCTCTTGACATCGCTTGAGAACTCTATCCAAATTCTCAAGGCAATGTTCAAAAGATGTTCCGTAGACTGAGAAATCATCCATGAATACCTCCATGATTTTCTCGATTAGGTCAGAGAAAATAGCCATCATACACCATTGAAAGGATGCTGGTGCATTGCAATGTCCGAAAGACATCCACCGATAGGTGAACATTCCGTAGGGGCAGGTGAAGGTAGTCTTACTGTGGTCATCGGGATGTATTGGAATTTGATGATAACCAGAACATCCATCAAGGAAGCAAAAGTATGAGTTCTTTGCCAACCTTTCAAGCATTTCATCAATGAAGGGGAGTGGGAAGTGATCTTTACGGGTCGCCTTATTGAGCTTCCGGTAATTGATGCATATTCTCCATCCTTTGACGGTCCGCTGAGGTATGAGCTCATTTATCTCATTCTGGACCACTGTCATGCCTCCCTTCTTAGGAACCACTTGAACGGGGCTGACCCATTCACTTTCTTGCACGGGGTAGATAATACCGGCGTGCAGTAGCTTCAACACTTCTTTCTTGACTACCTCCCTCATCGCATCATTCAGCCGTTGTTGATTCTCTCTAGATGGCTTATGGTCCGCTTCCATAGGAATGCGATGGGTGCATAAATTGGGACTAATCCCTTTCAAGGTCTTTAGAGAATACCCCAGAACAGACCGGTATTTCTCTACGACTATCAGTTGATCACTGATGATGACTGGCGTATTGCTATTGTTGTGAAGGAAAGACTATTTTAGTCTAGAAGGCAGTTGCTTCAACTCGGGTGGAGGAGGCTGCGGTAACTCCTCCTTGTTGAGATTGACATAACCGCCCAGTTCTGTCTTGTAACACCCAGATTTCCAAGAAATCCGAATGCTTCCATATGTGTGCCCAGGATGTCCACAGAACACATATAGATTACAAATATTGAATCACAGAGAACACAATGCTCGAATAAAATAGTTTACATCAGAGTTTAACACAAGACATAGTCTTCAACAAATAACACAGCGGAAGTCTTAATATTATTAAACGTTTCCCAACTAGTAGAGCCTCGAGTCCACAGGGACACCAACTGGTTGAACACAGCTAGAAGTACGGCAAATCCTCCGGAAACTCAGCAAGCGACTGATCGTTCATTGCTCCATCTGTTACCCATCTGGGATTTTGTTGAATAGTTGCAAGTGTAAGTAAACCATCTTACTTAACAAGTATAACACGGGTTATGCAAGAACAAAAGGCTTCACACGGTTAAACTGCAATAGCACTTTTAGTACTTTCATTTTATTCTCACCCAAATTACTACAAATGAGTAGAAGCCAGGTAATAAACCCATTAATAATAATGTTTAAGTAATCATAGAATAACCAACATCAACCGCTAACATCATCTTCTAATAAAAAAGGATCCAGGCCGCTCGTAACCGTGAGCACGGCTATCATGATAGATCAACACTCTGCACAGGTTTCGCCCTTTACCCGCCGGTCACATAAATCCAAAAGAACTTATGTTACGAGGACTTTCACAAAACACCCTAACAAGCACAATAGCCGTTTTGGTTCAACATAGGCAGCATAACCCAATGCATCGAGATTGACGTACGCTCAGGGTGCAACGTGAGGGGGTCAATGGCGTCCAGAGCGAGAGCGCAATCATCGCAACGTGTGAAGCTGCCGTATATCGGGCGCTTACATCACTGGACTTTGCCTAACGAGACATAGCCAACGGATAAATCCGTACTCGATGGATCAAACTATACTCTCACCCATGCTCCCCACATACGCCTTTCGGTAACCACTGGTGAGCTAGAGACGTACAAGCTAGTTATCCAAGACCAGAGCCATTATAGTTCCAACGGCGGCGAACAAGTTCCTGGGTTGCCGCTTTAAGAACCGAACCTTACGGAGAGACATTAGAACAAAGCACGAAGCAAATGCTCTAATTCCCTAGACCAAACCTTATAGAGACACTAGAACAAAGCACGAAGCGCATGCTCTAGTTCCCCGAACCATGTTGCTAAAAAGCATCTTTTAGTCATCTTTGAAGTGAACCATTAATTCAAACATTTAAAATAAATGTTGGTTGCAGCGCGTAGCAAATACTAACCATAATGCATATAACCCGGGTAAACAAGGAATAATGTAAAGACTAGGATCATCCTTAGTGTATCGCAAAATTAGACACATGCATATGAATATATGATTAAATGGTGTATAGGTAATCAAGGATTGTCCGTGTTATACTTGCCTTCCTCAGCGAACTGCTGCTGCACCTGCTCTTCGGGAACGGGGTCGTCGGCGAACTCGAATGGCTCGTCAACTACTCACATCGATCACCACACAAGCATCCACACATACATGCAAACAAGACATTTAATTAGAACAGTACACCAAACATAAACAAATGATGAAAAGAAGGCTTTAGAGTTGCTGTACGCTTCACTACGAACACGTGAGCGCGAAAATCACTCAAATCAGAGTTAAAACAAAGAAACTACGCTTAAAACGGGCTCTAGGGGCTTGCTGGTGAGAGTTTTAGGTTTTCAGGGGTGTTTTTGAAAGAAACCAGGGACCTAAAACATAATTTCGTATAAAAGCTCGAGGGCCTACGGGTAAAACTGTCACTCAGGACGGCGGGCACTATTTTTCAAAAGCGCAGGGGCTAAACCGAAAGAAAAAGGACTAAACTGCAATTATTTTTGAACTGCGCTGGACCGGGGGTTGATTTCCAAAAACAGCAGGGGTTCTTTTGCAAAATTGCCACGGCGGCCGGTTTGACCTAGGCGGACTCGATTCGGGTTTGATCTGGGCCGTTTGATCTAGATCTGACGGCTCTGGTGAAAGGGGACGGTTAGGTCGCCGGAGACAGCGGCTTGCGGCGGCGCGCGGCCGGCATTCTCGCCGGCGGCTAGCTCGGGAGAGAGAGGAGGACATGGGGAACCCGTTTTGGGGGTTGTGCTCGAGGTTCGAGCGACGGTGGCGGCTGGCGACGCGCGGCGGCGGACGGGGATCGACGGCGAGCTCGCGCAAGCGCTACAGAGCGAGAGAGAGGGGGTTTAGGGGCTCGGCGTGCTCCCTGCTACCTTGCGATGCTCCTGGGAGTGTCCTCGTTGACAATGAGGCGGCGAGGTGGCGAGTTGGCGGCGGCGGCGGCTAAGGTTCCGGCGGCGACGCGAGCTTGAAGGCGTGGCGGCGCTAGGGTTGGGGTTCGAGGGAGGAGCTGTGGCGGCGGTTATATAAGGGTAGCAGGGAGTCCTTGGCGTGCGTGCCAAGGCCGGGCGAAGGCGGCACAGGGTCCTGCGCGACCTGGACTCGAGCTCGTGTTCGAGCTCGTGTCGGGCTCGGTGGCGATGGGAGGTAGGGGATGACGCGTGGGCCCAGGGTGTCAGCGGGTCAGGAGGAAGACGAGCTGACCGGTGGGGCCCGGCTGTCAGCGAGCGCAAGGCGGAGTGCGGGGCGGTGGGCTTCGCTGGCTCTGTTGGGCCGGCTGCTTGCTGGGCCGCGCGGTGGAGAAGGAAGAGGGGGAAGGAGAAGTGGGCCACGCGGGGAGAGAGAGAACTGGGCCGGGCTGAGAGAGGGAGGGAGAGAGAAAAGAAAAGGTTTTTCTTTTATTTAAACACTCATTTGAATTCAAATTCAAATTCAAATTTGATTCAACAATCAAAAATAAATGCACCAGCATGAGTGCAACAATAATGTTTCTATTACCTATATTTGCTTTTAGTTATTCAAAATTTTATTTTACCTACATTTTTCATGAGCATTTAAATATAATAAACCATTAATTTACTAAATTTTAAATAGGTCAAATTTTAGGGTGTTACAAACCTACCCCCCTTAAAATGAATCTCGTCCTTGAGATTCGGATGTGGATTGGAAGAGATATGGATATTCTGCCTTGAGACCATCCTTTCTTTCTCAAGTTGCTTCACCTTCTGAATGACGTTTCCACTGAACCTTGCACACACGGATGACTTTGTTCCCGGTGACCCTCTCTGATTCCTCCAAAACTTTGACCAGTCTCTGAGGACTTAATTGCCTGATACTCAATCTTCTCTTCTGATGGAGCCACTAACTGAACTGCACGCTTGGAACACTGTATGACTGCTTCGTACTTCGCTAGCCAGCTCATTCCCAAGATGAGATCCATTCCGATAGAGTTTAGGACTATAGGGTGTGCTAAGAAGTCTACCCCCCTTATATTAACCACTACTTTAGGACAACGTAATGTGGCCCGAAGTTCTCCTCCCGGTGAGCTAACCAACATGGTATTTCCCATAGGTTGCATAAGCATCAAGTTCTTTTTCACGAAATCAGCAGATATGAAAGCGTGCGAAGCTCCAGAATCAAACAAAACTGTAGCAGGTTGTGAGTTGACTGGAAACGTACCGACTACCACATCTGTGGCTCCTTCTGTAGTTTCTTCTCCCATATGGTTGAGCCTGCCCTTGGCGTAGTTCTGTTGGCCACGGTTTCCCTGTGCCTGCTGCTGATTCCCATTCTGAGCTGGTTGTGGTCCTGTCTTCTGGTTGTTGTTCTGACCAGTGGAGTTCTGTACCCTCCGGGGACAAAAGTTAGCGTAATGTCCCTGTTCACCATAGTGGTAGCATGCCCTTGGGCCGACAGGAGTGGTGTTAGCCTGGGTGGTGCGTGAAGCCTGAGTGTTCTGCTGAACGTTCTGGTAGCACTGCTGCTGCTGCTGCTGTGGTGGTGGTGGATTCTGGGGACGCTGATGGTCCTGATGGCCTGACTGTCCCTGAGTGTGCTGCTGATTCACCTGCTGGGGGTTGTAGCGGGAGCGGACATTGCTGCCAGACTGCTGGTTCATGATCCTCCTCTTCTTGTCCTCAATCTCACGGCGCTTGTGCTCCACCATCAGAGCACCATCGACCAACTCACCGAAGGTTGCAAAGGTGATGCACATCAACTGCAGCTGCAAGGCATCCTGGAGTCCACCCCGGAAGCGAGTCTGCCTCTTCCGGTCTGTTGACACCTCATCTGGTGCGTAGCGGGCCAGCTCAAGGAACTTGTCACGGTAGGCAGTGACACTCATCCCTTCCTGTGTCAGAGCTAGGAACTCCTTCTTCTTCAAGATCATCAGTCCCTCAGGCACATGGTGAGCATGGAAGTCATCACTGAACTGCTGCCATGTGATCTGGTTGCGATTGGGGTGCGCAAATTGGTAGGCCTCCCACCAGTCTAGAGCGGCTCCCTCAAACTGCCCAGAGGCGTAGTGCACCTTCTCCCTGTCATCACACTGAGCAATGTCAAGCTGTCTCTCCACTGCCTTGATCCAGTCTTCAGCTCCATCGGGTCCTTGGCACGAGAGAACTTTGGCGGGCGCCCCTTCAAGAATTCTCCCCTCCTGTCCCTGATGGGCTGGGGAGGCAGCTGGACAGGTGGGTTCTGCAGGTTCTGCTGCATCAAAGCTATGGCCTGAGTCAACTGCTGCATCGTCTGTGTCTGCATGCGGACCAAATCCTCCATGGTGGCTGGCTGGTTCTGGTTCTGGTTCTAGCTGCCAGCACCCGACGATCCTCTTGTCCCAACCATCTGTCATTCATTAAACAATCACTAATCAAAACCCCATCATTCACATTCACAGTCATATCTGAACTGGTGTCGAGAACAGAAGCAAACCCACGGACAAGATAAGGTACTCAGGTGACAGGAAAGATAGTAGATGATGTGCCAAAGAGATTAAGAACCCAACTATTTATTCATTAAATTCCTTATACCTTAATCCAATACTAGATGATTGCAGACTTTCATCCACGTTCATCACAATCATTACAAAGATCCGAATCACACATAAGCATAATAATAAATCATCCAAACATTTAAAGACAAGGTTCACACATGACTCGACACACTAAGACTCGACTCTCTTTTTTTTTGACTCAAAACGTACTACTCGATCCCTATTACAACTTCGTAGAAGCATCTAGGGGTCGACGGTGGTGTGAGCGGCAGGGGAGTTGTAGCGTGGCCTCCTGCGCTGTGGTGACTCTCCACGGTACTCTGGGCTGCGGGGTGCGGGTCCTCCCAACTGGTGCTGCAGCTCCTCATTCTTCTCCTGCATGGCGGTGAGCTTCCTCCTCAACATGGCATTCTCATCAGACACAGCATCAAACTCCGTGTTGAGAGTAGCCACAAGCACCACTGTAGAAGCAAGCTGGGGGTCTTGAACGTTGGCGGTAGACGCGACGGTGCGAGCTGTGGCGCCACTCTTGCAGCGGGGGTGGTACCTTTCTGGCTCATCCTTGATCTTGGCGAAGCACTTGTGGCGGTAGACGTGGTAGGCTTGGTGTGCAGCATCAGCGATCCCTGCCTCCTGGGTATCACGGTCAGACATAGCGTAGTGAACCGATATCTCACGAGCAGCCCTTGCCACCTCATCTGTCACCCTCACGTGCACTGCGGTCCTCCAGAAGCTGCGGTAGAGAACGTGCGTCCACCACTCACTGCGGTACTCCACTCCAACACGACCAAAGCGGTAACGGGTGCGAAGCACCTGGAGAAGCCTGTTGTGGTAGAAGTGGTCGCCTCCATCCTGGACGAACTTGTAGACGATCCACCGGGGCGTGCGTGGAGCTATCTGGCGTGGTGACAGGACAGGTGTAGGGCTCCGGGGCACTTCATCATCATCAGTTGCGGCCACCATCTGGTCTTCTTGCTCACCTACTGCGGACTCCGAGGTCTCAGGCTCTCGCTCCTCGGGTTCCTCCTCTTCAGGCTCTTGCTGTGGCTCTTCCGCGACCTGATGTCTCTGAAGCTCCTGTTGCTTGCGCATCTTCACCCAGTCTCTGTAGGTGTCCGGGTTCTGCCTCTTCAGTGGGTACTCTGCGACGCGGTACGGGAGTTCCGACATCTTGGGCCTGCGGGGGGTCTGCCTCGTGCGCGCCAGCTATAGAAACAAGATGGAGGAGTAAGCAAAAGTTAGAAACTTTTCACAATAGACAGAGGTAGGATAGATCACCATTTTTCAATAGAAACTCAACTCCAAGGTAGAAGATAACAAAAGAGCAAGGGTTAAGCAAAATCTAATTGACCGTTCTATCTAGGCTGTGATCCTACAGTCAGTACGGCTCTGATACCAACTTTGTAACACCCAGATTTCCAAGAAATCCGAATGCTTCCATATGTGTGCCCAGGATGTCCACAGAACACATATAGATTACACATATGGAATCACAGAGAACATAATGCTCGAATAAAATAGTTTACATCAGAGTTTAAAACACAAGACATAGTCTTCAACAAATAACACAGCGGAAGTCTTAATATTATTAAATGTTTCCCAACTAGTAGAGCCTCGAGTCCACAGGGACACCGACTGGTTGAACACAGCAAGCGACTGATGGTTCATTGCTCCATCTGTTACCCATCCAGGATTTTGTTGAATAGTTCCAAGTGTAAGTAAACCATCTTACTTAACAAGTATAACACGGGTTATGCAAGAACAAAAGGCTTGACACAGTTAAACTGCAATAGCACTTTTAGTACTTTCATTTTATTACCACCCAAATTACTACAAATGAGTAGAAGCCAGGTAATAAACCCATTAATAATAATGTTTAAGTAATCATAGAATAACCAACATCAACCGCTAACATCATCTTCTAATAAAAAAGGATCCAGGCCACTCGTAACCGTGAGCACGGCTATCATGATAGATCAACACTCTGCAGAGGTTTCGCCCTTTACGAGCCGGTCACATAAATCCAAAAGAACTTATGTTACGAGGACTTTCACAAAACACCCTAACAAGCACAGTAACCGTTTTGGTTCAACATAGGGAGCATAACCCAAGGCATCGAGATTGACGTACGCTCAGGGTGCAACGTGAGCGGGTCAATGGCGTCCAGAGCGAGAGCGCAATCATCGCAACGTGTGATGGGGCGCTTACATCACGGGACTTTGCCTAACGAGACATAGCCAACGGATAAATCCGTCCTCGATGGATCAAACTATACTCTCACCCATGCTCCCCACATACGCCTTTCGGTAACCACTGGTGAGCTAGAGACGTACAAGCTAGTTATCCAAGACCAGAGCCATTATAGTTCCAATGGCGGCGAACAAGTTCCTGGGTTGCCGCTTTAAGAACCGGACCTTACAGAGAGACATTAGAACAAAGCACGAAGCACATGCTCTAATTCCCTAGACCAAACCTTATAGAGACACTAGAACAAAGCACGAAGCGCATGCTCTAGTTCCCCGAACCATGTTGCTAAAAAGCATCTTTTAGTCATCTTTGAAGTGAACCATTAATTCAATATTAACATTTAAAATAAATTTTGGTTGCAGCGCGTAGCAAATAGTAACCATAATGCATATAACCCGGGTAAACAAGGAATAATGTAAAGACTAGGATCATCCTTAGTGTATCGCAAAATTAGACACATGCATATGAATATATGATTAAATGGTGTATAGGTAATCAAGGATTGTCCGTGTTATACTTGACTTCCTCAGCGAACTGTTGGTGCACCTGCTCTTCGGGAACGGGGTCGTCGGCGAACTCGAACGGCTCGTCAACTACTCACATCGATCACCACACAAGCATACACACATACATGCAAACAAGATATTTAATTAGAACAGTACACCAAACATAAACAAATGATGAAAAGAAGGCTTTAGAGTTGCTGTACGCTTCACTACGAACACGTGAGCGCAAAAATCACTCAAATCGGAGTTAAAACGAAGAAACTACGCTTAAAACGGGCTCTAGGGGCTTGCTGGTGAGAGTTTTAGGTTTTCAGGGGTGTTTTTGAAAGAAACAGGGGACCTAAAACATAATTTTGTATAAAAGCTCGAGGGCCTACGGGTAAAACTGTCACTCAGGACGGCGGACACTATTTTTCAAAAGCGCAGGGGCTAAACCGAAAGAAAAAGGACTACACTGCAATTATTTTTGAACTGCGCTGGACCGCGGGTTGATTTCCAAAAGCAGCAGGGGTGCTTTTGCAAAATTTCCACGGCGGCCAGTATGACCTAGGCTGACTCGATTGGGGTTTGCTCTGGGCCGTTGGATCTAGATCTGACGGCTCTGGTGAAAGGGACGGTTAGGTCGCCGAAGACGGCGGCTTGCGGCGGCGCGCGGCCGGAATTCTCGCCGGAGTTGGCCAATCTGGCGCTACAGGGCACCAAAGCTCGCCGCGGCTAGTCGGGAGAGAGAGGAGGAGATGGGGAACCCGTTTTGGGGGTTGTGCTCGAGGTTCGAGCGACGGTGGCGGCTGGCGACGCGCGGCGGCGGACGGGGATCGACGGCGAGCTCGCGCAAGCGCTACAGAGCGAGAGAGAGGGGGTTTAGGGGCTCGGCGTGCTCCGTGCTACCTTGCGAAGCTCTTGGGTGTGTCCTCGTCGACAATGAGGTGGCGAGGTGGCGAGTTGGCGGCGGCGGCTAGGGTTGCGGCGGCGCCGCGAGCTTGAAGGCGTGGCGGCGCTAGGGTTGGGGTTCGAGGGAGGAGCTGTGGCGTCGGTGATATAAGGGCAGCAGGGAGTCCTTGGCGTGCACGCCAAGGCCGGGCAAAGGCGGCACGGGGTCCTGCGTGACCCGGACTCGAGCTCGTGTTCGAGCTCATGTTGGGCTCGGCGGCGCTGGAAGGTAGGGGATGACGCGTGGGCCTGGGGTGTCAGCGGCTCAGGAGGAAGACGAGCTGACCGGTGGGGCCCGGCTGTCAGTGAGCGCAAGGCGGAGTGCGGGACGGTGGGCTTCGCTGGCTCTATTGGGCCGGCTGCTTGCTGGGCCGCGCGGTGGAGAAGGAAGAGGGGGAAGGAGAAGTGGGCCGCGCGGGGAGAGAGAGAGAACTCGGCCGGGTTGAGAGAGGGAGGGAGAGAGAAAAGAAAAGGTTTTTCTTTTATTTAAGCACTCATTTGAATTCAAATTCAAATTCAAATTTGGTTCAACAATCAAAAATAAATGCACCAGCATGAGTGCAACAATAATGTTCCTATTACCTATATTTGCTTTTAGTTATTCAAAATTTTATTTTACCTACTTTTTCATGAGCATTTAAATATAATAAACCATTAATTTACTAAATTTTAAATAGGGCAAATTTTAGGGTGTTACATGTCTCCTGAACGAAATGATGAGCATCATCAACGGGTATAGGCTGAGTGTTCTCTTCCTGAATCATGCTCAATACTTCTTTCACTGGGTCTTGTTTTGATCTAGCCTATGCCATTGTGTTTAATGATCGGACCAGGCTGATCGGAACGTATTCTTTGCCAACCCAGAGCTGGACAATAGCTCTATCATGGTTATGGTTGACAAGATGCTCTATTGGCTGTCCAATCAAGAAGAACTTACCACCTTCACAGATATCGAAGACGTATAAATCCAGGAAAACCTTGTTGCGTCCCACCAGTAGGGGCACAACACGGAGAATACCCTTGCTTTCTAGCATCTGGCTATTGATCCATTTCAGTTGCTTATGTGTGAAGGATAGGGGGCTCGTTTGGTGCAATTTGCATGGCTAATGCACTGGATATGATGTTCACCCCGACCCTCAGATCGTAGGCTGCTTCTTGTGGTGCAGCGTCCCCAATAGCGCAGAAGAGAACTATGTACTCGTAGTTGGGTTGAATGACCTGACTACTTTCCTCGGCCTCTTCAGTCCATTCCTTACTCAATATCACAGAATGCTGTGGACTTCAAGCATGCACACTTTGATTCAATCGGCATGTTAGACACATTGTCAATCTCTAAGAATTCTTCCTCAGTGAAGATCTCAGGTATATAAAGCTGCATATCTTCAATGAGTGGCTCTTGGTCCAAGGACTTCTGTTCGGTGATCTCCTCTATAATTGGTGGAGGAGGATCAGATGCAGTTGTAAGGGTGTGAACTTGTTGCTTCGCTGTGGGTGATATTGTTGACTCTGAAGGACTTGGATCGTCAACTACTCTCGTGCTCTGAGTGTTTGACATGACCATTTCAAGGATATCCCGAACCTCAGCCACGGTCTTGTATAGCACTGATCCCGTGGATGTGGCATCCATAAAGAATGCACATGATGGTTTTAGTCCACCAACGAAATGTTGCATCAGCATCTCCTCTATAATACTGTGAGGTACCCCTGAGTTTGCCATCTGCATAAATCTTTCCCACGTTGCTCCAAGTGATTCATCTCCTTGCTCGAATATCAGCAATTTGACTCTGAGTTCTCTCACTTTGGAGACAAGATAGAAAAATAGACAGAATTCATCCTTAAGCTTGACCCAGTCTCCTCCAACTTCACGTGCTCTCTGGTTGTACCAAAATTTTGCTTCCTCCGCCAGAAAGAACAGAAAAAGCTTCCACCTCAAGGTGTCTTGGTTCATTCCAGGAATGTTGAGAATCGAGCAATTTCTCTCGAATTCCTACAAGTGAGCATAGGGATTTTTGTCCTTTTTTCTGAAGAAGGACTGTGCACGAACCATGGCTATAAGACTGGGATGAATCTCGTAACCATCACAATATATCGGGTGGCATGATGCTGGGAGTTCCAAATACCCGCAAGATGGAACTACCAGATAACTAGGAGAAGACTCCATATGGAAAGGAGAAAAAGTGTACAGCTAGAAAGTTCTAGTCTATTGTTGCTAGCGTTCCCGGCAACGGAGCCAGAAAAGCTTGTTGGCACTCCTTAGCCTAACGAATTACTCCGCAAGCGCACAGAGACTACTGTAGCCTTTCACCAGGGGAGTAAGAACCTATGTCAAATCCAAGGAACGGTAGACACGACTAACCTAAAATCTATAACCGGACCCACTAGGGAGCTAAAGGTAAACAGGAAAGAGGATCTAACCTTCTCGGTGCTCAGACAACCTACGACTATCTAATCTGATCTGCTTCGATGGCTAGAGCGGGAGGAACTCAGAATGGGGTGAGAAGGGGATCCTCCGGGCTCAGCACTACTGTTATGAAAACACCCGAACATGGTGGACTACAAAGGACGAACAAGGTTGTCACCACTTGCCGTCTACCACTGCGGTTCCGTGGGGTGGAACACAACCCAAGGTAGCTATCAAGCACACACACTACGTCTAAGCTATAAATTACCGACCTCCACCTAACATGAAAGGCTTATGAGGAAACCCCAAATGAGTGTGTGGCACTGACTCAGACAAGGGATCACGTGGATCACTACTAGATAAGGAACATGCCAAGATTGAAGTAATCGAGCAATTACCACCCCCGACAAATGTCAAGGGTGTGCGGAGCTTTCTTGGTCATTGTTGACGGTCGTTAAAACCATTCGGTGACCGTCAACATTTTGGGAGAAACAAGGGTTTCATGCAATGTTCCATACATAAAATGTTTATTACTAACAAATTCCATAAGTTTTGGATGATTTGTGCCTGCAGGGATCTAGTGGTGAAATTTCACCCAAATTGGGCTCAGACCTAGGCCGACCGGCCTCCCCTAGGCTGGCCGGCCTGGCCCTGGCACATTTGGGTGTCAAACTTCATCCATGCAGAGGAAACACAATGAAGATGATCAGGGACATTGATTCCAATGTCAGTTTGATCAAGGGACCCGAAAGTCCTAGGATGCTTTGTACAAGGATTGAAGGGCCCACCTACCTAACTTACCGGCCGTAACCGCCAGAGAAGCACACTTAACCGTCATTGGGATGTGATCATGGCCGTCCAGAGCGAAGGCGGTGGCCAGAGGCGCTAGGTGGATGCCGATCGGCCTCCCCTAGGCCGGCCGGCCTCCCCTCGGCTCCAATGGCCCACCTCCTTCTCTCAAGGGACGGTTATGACGGTTAGGAGGTGGGGCCAGCTGCAACCGACGTCCAAAGGCTATATAAAGCCCCCTTCTCTTTACACACACTAGACACCACTACACATTACTCCACTTGAAGTTTAGGAGCTCTTCCATTTTTCCCTTTTCTTAGTCTAGGATTAGAGTTGGGAGTAGAGTTGAGTCGAGCTAGTTCCCGAGTTCCTCGGAGTTCTGGTAAAGCTCTTGTATCCTTTCCTTCGTATGAAGAGTTTATAATATATATATATATATATATATATATATATATATCTTCTATCTTCAGAGCATTTATAAGCTTATCTTTATTTACCTTCCCTCTTTGGGTTGTTTCCTATAGTTTTAGGTCTAGAGTGTAGTTTAGCTCTATCGGAATTTATCTTGCGGGTTTTCTAGTCTTGATCAAGGCCGTAAGACGTCTTGGAAGGACGGGGCTTTCTTTTGAAGGTACCCAGAGGAAATCCTAACAGTAAGCGCAGACGTGGTGTCTGACTTAGTGTTAGCTAGGAAGTGTGTTGCACCCCACGGAACTGATGTGGTAGGCGGCAGGTGGTGACAGCCCTGTCCGTCCTTTGTAGTCCACTATGTTCGGGTGTATTCATAACTGTAGTTGCTGGGCCTGGGGGAACCCCTCTCTCATCCCAGTCTGAGTTCCCCCCGCTGCAGTCGTCGAAGAAAGCTTTGTTCCCGATATCTAAGCTAGGTTCTGGGTTTAATATTATAGTGGCTTAGCTCTGAGTAGAAAGCCTAGTAAGTCCGGTCTCTCCTAGCGTCTTTCCTTTTCTATAGATTTGAGGCTCCTGTGTGTGTGTCGATGGTCGTTCAGACCTTCTATTCGGTCATTCATTTGACCATTATCCTACACTTAGGTGTATTTGTGGTGGACCACTCCGAAATTATTCCAAGTTAAGTACCCTGGGACCACTAATCACGTAGTCAGGCACTTAATCCGGAATAAGCTGGAGCGCCGTCGGATTAAACCCGATTAAACCACGTACTTTTCTCGATCGAAACAACAGCGCGCCCACACGAAGGTGAGTTCCAGAGATTACAACATTCCACAAATTAACTTACACACATAGGTATCACAAGTTATTACAAACCGAGTTCAATTTCAAATCAGAGTACAAAGTCTTGCAGCGGAAATAAAAGTTTTATTACAGCGGAATTTTAAAAGTTCATGGCAGCGGAAGATAACAATCTAACGACGATACAACTAACTCCGTGCTGAAGCCTGCCACGAAGCTACTCCTCTCGATCCTCGGCAGAGGACGGGACCCATTCGATGTGCCAGCCAGGTGGAACCTGGGCAGGCCAAGTCAAAGCATCGACTTCCAAAGGTATACCTGTAAAATAATGCCACAAGCAAGGCTGAGTATACTAATACTCAGCAAGGCTTACCCGTCGGGTGAAAACTACATCACCGACATCTAGACAATGAGAGGCTTTTGGCTGGTGGGTTTGTTTGCCAAAAAGCAACTAAAGGTAGATCCTTGCTTTCAAGTTTTAGCATCAGATTCTAGTAATTTAACCATTCTAGATTAGCATCCTTTCTAAGCATACAAGTGGTGCAATACAAATTAATTCAGGGAACAAGTTCATAATCTCATAATTCCACTTGTTACTCGATGTAGCATGGCGGTCAAGCAGTCTCATTAACCGCGAGAAGCGGACAGTTCGAACCGAATTTCTGCTACCTGGCCAGGGGAAACCCAACACACACGGATACTCTGCTTGCTATAAAAGGTTCAAGCATTTCCCAACCTTTCCCATCGATCCACAATTCGGAACCGGGTCCATTTCCTTAGGATAAAGGTTTACTGCTTCACTCACAGTCTCACGCATATATCCACAAGTGTACGGCAGGGGAAAACAAAGTTTCCAAGGAGAGATGGCTATCAGCCCTAGCTGCTTCAATCTGGTACCGGGCTTACCGATCCCCATACATCGGCATGCATGTGGTACGTTCAAAAACTTGACACACGCATCCACACCTTCCGACCTTAATCAATTATCATACACGGACGGGAGATCTACATCTATCATCCCGCCCGTCAATCCTTATGATTCCAACATAAGTAAAGACAAGCAATTCCTATGTCTCGCGAGTGACAGGAAATCACTCGACTTGTAACGGACCTATAGCAATGCTCTATCGATCCCTTTCATACTAGTATTGCAAGTCATAGGTACTAGGAAGTTTGCAGCTACGGTATTCAATCAACTCCTGAAATCGTAAATGCACAAGCATAGAGAAGTCATAATGCATAATTTGGTAAAGGTTAGGGTATGCTCCGGGGCTTGCCTTCTTGCTCGGACTGGGGGTTAGCCTCCGGGTTGGTCACTTCTTCACCGGCACCGTGCTCCGGGACTCCTTCCTCGTCTGCGGGGATGAGGGTGTAGTTGCCGTCTGGGATAGCGCCTTCTACATGAGATGCATATTTTTAAGGCGGCTGCCTATAGATTCTAAGACTAAGGCCTTTGAAGGCCATATTCACCTAGACATGCTTAAGCATTACTATGCTCTTCACAAAAACAAGGTGTAGGTGTGGTAAAAGTTTTATTTGATTTCGATGGTGATTGTGTACATATATAAAAGATTTCTATTTATTTCTTCACAA
This sequence comes from Digitaria exilis, assembly GCA_015342445.1. Classification (NCBI taxonomy): domain Eukaryota; kingdom Viridiplantae; phylum Streptophyta; class Magnoliopsida; order Poales; family Poaceae; genus Digitaria; species Digitaria exilis. The sequence continues at coordinate 59,257 of JACEFO010000477.1, read as the reverse complement.
ATTAGGGTGTTGTTCTGGAATTTCAGATTCTAACCATTTTTATTCTATCTAGTTAACAAAAAGGTTTATTCTTTTATATAAATCAAATTCCATCTAGATTCCTTCCTATTTTTGTTTCTCCATTTCTGCTCAACATTTTTAGCTATAAACTTTATGACAGCTACTGGAGTATAAGAGCTAAGCTCACTCCAAAATTTAGCTAATTTCAAGCTACACACAATTTATTAAAAATATAACAAGTTGCTGCCAGCAGAAATGAATTTAATTCATATAAAATTGAAAATTCATCCATTCCAGGAGATTTTCCTACCAAAGCTATTCATAAGCATGAGGAGGGCTCTGGCCAAGTGATGGCTCAAAATAACCCTTGGGTAGTCCTCAATAAATTTCTATCCAAAAACACATATTTAATTATTTGCTATCCTAAACAGAGCAAAAATTAAGTTTTTCATTTTTAACATGTGTGCTAACAAGTTTTTATTCCTCTGGAGCAAAATGGTGATTTTTCACTGTACAGATTATTTTTAATGATTTCTGCACTGCAAAAAGACAGGAAATACGTTTTAATTCATAACTGGAGCTACAGTTCATATTTTTAGGTCCCCTTTGGACACAAGCTATCCAAAGTTACTACAAACAACATATCCAAAGCTCAACCCTAGCGGAGCTCTGGATTTGAAATGGTGCACAACTTTCAATTTTCATAGTTTGAATTTTAATTCAAAAACAGTTCATCGAAAGTACAAACATCTCTAATAGAGATTGTAGCTTAGACTCTCACGAATCCAGGGAGTATTTTTGTACATTTTTCTGATTTTTGTACGATTTTTAACGGATTTTACAAGATTCGGGAAAATCAAATCTAGGGTTAAGAATCTTTTTACGCAGAGAACCCTAGAACTTTCAAAACTTCACGAACAAGTCCTAAACATTTGCACAGAGACCCCTAGACAAAGGAAGACGATGAAGAAGAGTCCCTGGGACCTCGCCGGAGTTGAGCCGGCCAAACTACGGCGAACTAGGCTCGGGGAAGTGGGGGAAAAGGGTCCTGGGCTCACCACGAGTCGTTTGGGGACGGTTTGGAGACCGGGGAAGGTCGGTGTTGCGCCGGCGACGAGGAGGTGGCGGCGCGGCCGCCGCGGCTTCTACGCCGGTGAGCTCGGGGTCGTTCGCGGAGGTTCGAGGGGTCCTAGAGTACCAGTGGAGCTCGAGGAAGCCAATGGCGTGCTCGGGGAACCTCGGGGACGGCTCGGAGTAGGGGCTCGACGTGGGGGTGCTCTGGTGGCCGGAATTCGGGATTTGGGGGAAATCTCAAATTCGCGCCGGAGGTGGGATAATAGCTTGGGGAAAATGGGGGGAAATGGAGCTAGTGTAGTGGGCTAGCTCCGTGCGGGGCGAATTTGGGAATGGTGGAGTGTGGGGGATGAATTTCTCGGAGAAGCTCAGCTCGGTTTGCGCGGCGCGAGGAGGAAGAAGACCGAGCGCGTGCGGGGGAGTGGAAATGGCCAAGTGCGCGAGTGAGAGGAGGGTTGGGAGTGCGCGGTGGAGTGTTTGGGCACGCAAAGGAGGCACTGTGTTGCCTCGGAAGCGAGCGAGCGCGCGGCGCGGCGCGAGCAGGCCGCCATGAATGCGGAGCGAGCTCGGGCAGCGCGCGCTTGACTCGACGGGGCGAGGGAATCCAACAGTGACGCGTGGGGATCCTCTACAGTGCGTTTGGCGCGGAGTGAAGGAGAATCGCGGCCTGCGGCGCTGCTCAGCGCGACGCGCGCGCGCGTGGCCACGGCGGCGCTCCAAACGCATGATGGCGTCGCGCGGCGCGAGGCGAGGTGAGGCGACGGCGGCGAATTGATGGCTCGGGAGTGGCCGGACAGGAGCTAGGCGACAAGCGCCAGCGTCCGCCGCGGCTTGGCCAGCTCAGCGCCGCCTGCGCCGCTCGCCGGCCACGTGGCGGCCGAGCTCCGGCCGGCGCAGCGCGCGCCAGGGGCACTGTAGCTTGCCCGTGGAGCTCCGTTTCAAATTCGAAATTTTCTCCAAAATTTGAACTGAACTTGAAAAAGTGTAAAAATAAAAGTTGGAGTTTGGAAGATGGGACACAACTTTCTTTTTGGGATGAACTTGAAATTCGAAGTTTTTCAAGCTCAAACAACCCAAAAACAAAAAGGTGCCTAGAACGGTAATTTGAGTTTTCGAGGGGCTAAACCGCAAAATTTTCAAAAGTTCCAAACAGTGACTAGGGTTTATTTGTGATGACAAACAACTTTTATTTTTGGAGATTTTCAAGTTTAGTACAAAAATCTCGAGTTTTCAGTTGGTGCCAAACAACCCTTGTTTTTGAATTAAATTTGAATTTTTGATGGATTTTTGAATTTCAACCCACAATTCCCTGTTGCATTGCTTTTAAATGCACTTTTTAATCTTTTTGTCATTAGAGATGTCACAGCCTACCCCCCTTAAAAGGAATCTCGTCCCGAGATTCGATTAACTTAAAGATAAAGAGGGGAAAAGAAATACCTCGGCTTATGGAAGTATGTCGGGGAAATTCTTCCTAAGATAGTCCTCGGTTTCCCACGTGGCTTCATCTTCGGAGTGATGACTCCACTGAATTTTATACATTTTAACTCCCTTTCTTCGTGTTTGTCGCTCTTTCTCGTCGAGGATCTTGACGGGATGCTCATCATAAGAGAGATCCGGTTCAACCGAGAGTTCCTCTTGTTCAACAACCTCGGTCGGAACACGAAGACATCTCTTGAGTTGAGAAACATGGAATACATTGTGTACAGCTGAAAGTTTCTCGGGAAGCTTCACTTGATAGGCTACCGGCCCACATTGTTGAGTAATTTCATACGGGCCGATATAACGAGGTGCAAGCTTTCCTTTGAGTCCAAATCTTTGCACACCCTTGGTCGGGGAGACCTTAAGGTACACGTGATTACCAACTTCGAACTGGAGTGGCTTCCGCCGCTGATCAAAGTAGCTCTTTTGCCGTGACTGGGCGGTCTTCAAATTCTCCCGAATGATCCTAACCTTTTCTTCTGCTTCTTTCACAAGGTCAGGGCCATAAGTATATCTCTCGCATGCCTGGGACCAACACAACGGGGTCCGACATCTTCTACCATATAAGGCTTCGAAAGGCGCCATTTTAAGACTCGCTTGGTAGCTGTTGTTATAGGAGAATTCGGCCAGAGATAAACACTTCTCCCAATTCTTCCCATAATGGATAGCACAGGCTCGAAGCATATCCTCAAGTATTTGATTCACCCTTTCCGTCTGCCCATCGGTCTGTGGGTGATACGCTGAACTACGGATCAGTTTGGCGCCTAGGGATATTTGCAATTGTTCCCAAAAGCGTGCTACGAACGGAGCACCACGATCTGAAATTATCGTCTTGGGTACCCCATGTAGACAAACGATCCGCTCCAAATAAATCTCCGCGTACTTCTTAGCAGTATAAATGGTATTGACCGGAATAAAATGTGCGGTTTTGGTAAGGCGATCCACAATTATCCAGATGGAGTCGTGGCCCTGAGGGGTTCTGGGAAGTCCAACAATAAAATCCATGCTTATATCTTCCCACTTCCACGAGGGAATAGGCAGAGGTTGAAGCGTGCCTGCTACCTTCAAGTGGCTAGCCTTGACCCGCTGGCATGTGTCACATTCCGACACATATGTGGCAATTTCTCGCTTCATCCGAGTCCACCAAAAGTTTTGTTTCAAATCTTGGTACATTTTGGTGCTGCCGGGATGGATAGAAAATTTAGAGAGATGTGCCTCATCCATAATCTTCCTCCGGAGTTCCGTGTTTTTGGGCACCACGAGGCGATGTCCAAACCACATTATTCCCTGCCCATCTAACCGGAAACACTTGTACTTCTCTTTCACCTTCTCCTTAGACAATTTCCTTTTAAGAACTTTAATGCCCGCGTCATTTAATTGGGCTACAACAATCTGATCGTGCAAGGTTGGTTCCACTGCAATCTGGTTGAAGTACTCGTGTGGAACAATCTCCAAATTGAGCTTTGCCATTTCATGACACAGGGTGTCAGCGTAGGACTCCACGGAAAGACAATGACAATGAGCCTTGTGGCTTAGTGCATCCGCCACTACATTAGCCTTCCCGGGGTGATAATGTACACTAAGGTCATAGTCCTTTGCTAATTCCAACCATCTTCACTGTCTCATGTTCAGATGTGCCTGAGTGAAGACATATTTGAGGCTCTTGTGGTCTGTGTATATGTTGCAGGGAACTCCCATCAAATAGTGTCTCCACATCTTGAGAGCATGAATAACCGCTGCTAACTCAAGATCGTGCGTGTGGTAGTTTTGCTCATGAGGCCGAAGTGCTCGAGAAGCATAAGCAATGACTCGGTTCTCTTGCATGAGAACACAACCAAGACCGGTGCCTGATGCATCGCAGTAGACGTCGTAGGGCTTGGTGCAATCGGGCTGAGCTAAAACTGGGGCTGAAGTTAAATGTCTTCGCAATGTGTGGAAAGCTTCATCACATTTATCATTCCACTCAAATTTGACTCCCTTCTTTAAGAGTTCGGTCATGGGCTTTGCAATCCGAGAGAAGTCTGGAATAAAACGGCGGTAATAACCGGCTAAACCCAGAAAACTCCGAATCTCGTGGACAGAGGTAGGTGGTTGCCAATCTAGCACCTCTTGCACTTTGGTTGGATCCACGGATATACCATCCTTGGAAACCGTGTGACCTAAAAACTTCACGCTCTCCAACCAGAATTCACACTTGGAGAACTTGGCGTAGAGCTGGTGATCTCTCAGCCTTTGAAGAACAATGCGAAGGTGCTCAGCGTGCTCTTCCTCATTCTTGGAATATACAAGAATGTCGTCAATGAAAACCACCACAAACTTGTCTAGTTCAGACATGAAAACCGAATTCATGAGGTACATGAAGTAGGCTGGGGCATTGGTGAGTCCAAAAGACATAACCAAGAATTCATAAAGCCCGTAACGTGTGGAGAAGGCAGTCTTTGGAATGTCACCAGGCCTGATTTTGATCTGGTGATAGCCAGAGCGAAGGTCAATCTTGGAGAACACTCTGGCGCCAGCTAGTTGGTCAAACAAGATGTCAATACGGGGAAGCGGATACTTGTTCTTAATGGTTACCGCATTGAGAGGCCGGTAATCAATACACAACCTCAAGGAATGGTCCTTCTTGTTCACAAAGATAGCGGGACATCCCCAAGGTGATACACTTGGACGAATGAAACCTTTATCTAGCAATTCTTGGAGTTGAATTTTTAATTCAGCCAACTCATTGGGCGGCATTCTATATGGTCTCTTTGATATAGGTGCTGTGCCGGGTTGAAGTTCAATCACAAATTCAATGTCCCTATCCGGCGGCATCCCAGGTAAGTCATCCGGAAATACATCGGCATACTCACATACCACCGGAATGTCCTTTAGTTGGGTTTCGACCATGGTATAAGCACGCGTATCGACGCAAGTCCGTTGTGGCAGATATAGCACACTCGGGCCATGCGTAGGCGAGTTTATTTCAACAACTCGTTCCACAACATCTAGGACAACCTTATGTTGAGTCATCCAATTGGCTCCTAACACGATGTCAATCCCTTCCATACCAAGCAGAATCAAATCAGTAGGAAATGTTTTACTCCCCAACCTGATTGGAACTTTTCGGGTGACTTGGTTGGATGCAATTTTACCTCCCGCAGTCGATATCACATAAGATGATTTGGTATGGTACGATTTTAACCCGCATTTCACATGAAATCTTGTGCTTATAAAACTATGTGTTGCCCCGGAATCAAACAATATCACAGCAGGTTGAGTGCAGATAGGGAAGGTACCAGTCATGTCTGGGGCTCCCTCGGGTAAGTCGGCCAAGGTGGTGTAGTTGAGCCGTCCCTGTCGAACCTGCACACGCTGCTGCTGCTTGCCCTTGCCTTGCTGATTTCCCGAGCGTTGGTTTTGCTGCTTGTTCTGCGGGCAATCCTTGATAAAATGGTCTTTACTTCCACACTTGAAGCACTGATAGCCGGCTCCAGGGCGAGCTGGCTGTTGTGCATTCTGCCTCGGTGCTTGCTGCTGCTGCGGCGGTGGAGGGAAACGAGGCGCATTGGGCTGTGGCGGCCTAGCAACCCATCCACCTCCCTGAGGTGCCCTGGACTGTCCCTGCGGTGCAGCCGGGGGAACCAGGCGGAACCTCTGGGGCTGCGCGCTCGACGGTCCAGCGGGAGTCTTCCTCTTCTTCTCCGCCTTGTGCACCATATTGGCGTCTTCCTGAGCGATGGCAAGGTTCACGAGATCGCCGTACGTGGCAGCACGGGTGGTGGCCAACTGTGCCTTCAACTTGGTGTTAAGGCCACGTCGGAACCTCTCGAGCTTCTTCTCGTCCGAGTCAACATGATGACCCGCGTAAGGGCACAGACCATTGAAGGCCTGGGCGTACTGCAGTACCGTGCGAGTACCCTGGGTCAGCGCCAAAAACTCATTCAGCTTCCTCTCAACCAGACCGGACGGAATGTGATGAGCCTTGAATGCAGCCTTGAACTCATCCCACTCAACTACATGACCCTCCTGCTGCAGGGCTAGGTAGTTCTCCCACCAAAGGAGAGCTGGGCCGCGGAGCTGCAGCGCCGCGAACACGACCTTGCGGTTGGAGGTGCAAGGCGTCGCCAGAATGGTGAACTTGGACTCGATGGCTCGAATCCAGGTGTCGGCCTCCAAGGGCTCATCAGCTCGAGAGAAGATCGGCGGATGCGTTGCCAGAAAATCCTCGTATCTAGCCACCTGAGGCTGAGGGGCCCGTTGACCTCCCTGCTGAAGCATCTGCTGCTGCATCATCTGCTGCTGATGCTGCAGGTTTCGGAGAATCTCCGTTTGCATGGCATACAGCTGCGGCCACGTCGGAGGTTGCTGCGGTCGAGGAGGTGGCGGTGGCTGTTGCTGCCCCTCTGGCCCCTGCTGGTTAGCGTTGGAGCCACTAGCGTCGTGACCGCTGCGGGTGATTGCCATCAGCAGTAGGGACTTGTATTAGCCACATTTCATAAGCTTGCATAATAAATGACAAGATAGAATGTGACAACATATTGAAGTATACTGCGCAGAATGACAGATCAGCACGCAGTTCGGAAGAAAAATCATATCTCCCAACAGGAAAAATGTCAAATGCTCCCATTCGGTCAGTAGCTCGAACATTTTATGCTCTACAACTTTCATGTTGGGCTCAAATTCAAATTCGGACTGGAACTAAGCCGAAAAATTCAATCTTTAGCTCTCTGCATTTGCTGTCTTTCAGCAGGCCGAGCTATAATGTTTTGGTTGCCATTTTTATTTCGCTTAACCAATGTGGTTGCAATTTGGTGATCATTTTGTTTGACAAATTCCAAACAACTTTGTAGTTCACATCACAGCCCAGAAATGAAAGGAAAAGCCATCAATAATTAAAACAAGGTCAGCTGCAGAATGTTTTCAACACAGCTAAAACACTTCATCAAGTTTTACATCACAACCACCATTAAGTTACATTGCCACCAAAAGATAAAAGGAGAAGCTCAACTCCATCTAGCCTATTACAACATGAAGCCAAAATCTAGGCCTAGCGGAGGATTACTTGCTGCTACCACTCTAAAAATCATCCAAGTTGTTAGCGGTAGCCTCGCTGCCCATATGAGAAGGTGGAGCTGGAAGGGGCGGCATGTCGTCCTCGGTGTCCATGTCGGAATCGGGGGCCTCTCCTTCACCATCCACGTCCCCTCCTTGCTGGTCAAGAAGGTGCTGAGCGTCATGGGCAGCAAGCATAGCATTGGCATGCTCCAAGGTACCATGTACCTCCTCAAGCTCATCTCTAGTTTGGGCTAACTCATTCTGGGTGTTGTTGTGTGCAATGTGGAGGTCATTCAGTTGCCTCTCCAGGTCAGCAATCATGCCATCTCTATTGGTCACCTCAATGGACAAGGAGGTCCTCTCAACCCCTATGTCACGGGCGCGAGCGGACATGTCCATGGCAACATTGAGCAACTCGCTCTGCGACCGTCCCAGAAGTGCCTGCAAACGGTGATACTACCGCATCCACCTCATCATCAAGGCGGCTGCAGCGACGGGGTTCTCCGCCATCCTCAGAGGGGAACTAAGGTAACGCCTCATCCAGTGGGGGTCATCTGGCTGAGTCGGCGGGAACAAACCTAGTAACTGGTGCTCAACCAGCTCCTGGTTCTGAGCCACAAAGGAGCTAATGCCATTTAAGGCGGCTAGCTCGCACGTCGTCTCCATGTGGTGCCCGTGCACTTCCACCGTCCAGGTGGGGGAGCTAGGACACGGCGGGTGGCGGTATACCACCAACCGCACACGGGAACGAACCACACCTCGGTCTCGGATAATAGTCCTCTCATACTGCGGCGGTGTCGGGTAGTCCAGTGCCTGTAGAACCGACCACAGGATGCTAGGGAATCCTTCCCATCCCAAGCAATCAGAGAAAGACACGTCGTTGGGGTAGCTAGCCAGGTCAGCGAGGGCGGCCATCTGAACCAAAAGAAAAAGGGGCAAGGGTGAGAACCGGTTAGCGCAAAAGAATAAGAACAGATTCTGTGCAGGGTGGTAAAAATTACAAAAATCGAAATCTACAAGCTCAAAAATTTCCAAATTTGGCCAGAACATTGTTTAAGTAATTCCTAACAAGTTTCATATTGGAAGTTTGAGCAGAATCGGTCGTTAAGATGGTGTAAAAATTCAATCTTTATCTCACTGTCCCCAGAAATTTCCAGCAGACAGGGGGGTTACCATTTTTAGCATAACTCCAGTTTGACTGAACCATTTTCGTTGAAATTTCTTCAGCATATACTTCATAATATTTATGACAACTTTCATGTTGAACACTTTTTCATTTGAAAACGTTTTCAGTTTCGAATTAAGGGTGCAAACAGATTGTTCTCAGCAGGATTTTTGGGTTGTGATTAGAATTTCTTTGACGGCGGTTCGATTTGGTCAAGGGTTAAAATTTGATATTAATTCAGGGAGATGCAATGCATGAGCGGCCTATTCGTTCTCACCAACATACATGCCAATAAACTCTTGGCTTACGAAGTTAGTGCCGGTGGCTAGGCAATATCCGTCTCTCCCTATATTATCTAGCCGAACTTTTCTAACCGTCTCAACATACGGGTTCGCGGTTAGTGTACCTGCAGAAAATTTCATTCCAGAGCATGTATAATCAACCTTTCGTGCCAGCACTCGAAAGCGTCTCCATTCATTACCACCCACTATAGAGGTGGCACCCGAACGTTTAACATTGAACGGGCAATGTTCATATGTCACCAAAGCAACCTATTGACAATTTCATACGCTATTGAAATAGCGTATTGACTTTGTGCCGCCATCATATTTGCATATGATGCCGTGGTACGCTACAGCAATCGCCGTACCTTGCGCCCACCATCCTATTCTATTTTCATATGCCATCACAGCGTATTGACTATGTGCCGCCACTATATTTTCATATAGTGCCGTGGTACGTTACAGCAATCGCCGTACCTTGCGCCCACCATTGCGTAAAGTAAATGACAGAATGAAATGTGCTGGAAGTCAGTATATTATACTATTTGCCACCTATCATATCGTGATCCCTTAACCCACATAGGCTTCACGCTCTAGGTAACATCCTTAGCGGTCCTATAATAACCTTCCTTCGCAAAACGCGTCGGAAGCACGAGTTGGCAAATTTTATTCAAAAAATTTGTTTATTAAAGGTTTGTTGCTCTCTCAGGTGCGCTGCTTCGGCTCTGATACCAGCTGTGGCGGACCACTCCAAAATTATTCCAAGTTAAGTACCCTGGGACCACTAATCACGTAGTCAGGCACTTAATCCGGAATAAGCTGGAGCGCCGTCGGATTAAACCCGATTAAACCACGTACTTTTCTCGATCGAAACAACAGCGCGCCCACACGAAGCTGAGTTCCAGAGATTACAACATTCCACAAATTAACTTACACACATAGGTATCACAAGTTATTACAAACCGAGTTCAATTTCAAATCAGAGTACAAAGTCTTGCAGCGGAAATAAAAGTTTTATTACAGCGGAATTTTAAAAGTTCATGGCAGCGGAAGATAACAATCTAACGACGATACAACTAACTCCGTGCTGAAGCCTGCCACGAAGCTACTCCTCCCGATCCTCGGCAGAGGATGGGACCCATTCGATGTGCCAGCCAGGTGGAACCTGGGCAGGCCAAGTCAAAGCATCGACTTCCAAAGGTATACCTGTAAAATAATGCCACAAGCAAGGCTGAGTATACTAATACTCAGCAAGGCTTACCCGTCGGGTGAAAACTACATCACCGACATCTAGACAATGAGAGGCTTTTGGCTGGTGGGTTTGTTTGCCAAAAAGCAACTAAAGGTAGATCCTTGCTTTCAAGTTTTAGCATCAGATTCTAGTAATTTAACCATTCTAGATTAGCATCCTTTCTAAGCATACAAGTGGTGCAATACAAATTAATTCAGGGAACAAGTTCATAATCTCATAATTCCACTTGTTACTCGATGTAGCATGGCGGTCAAGCAGTCTCATTAACCGCGAGAAGCGGACAGTTCGAACCGAATTTCTGCTACCTGGCCAGGGGAAACCCAACACACACGGATACTCTGCTTGCTATAAAAGGTTCAAGCATTTCCCAACCTTTCCCATCGATCCACAATTCGGAACCGGGTTCATTTCCTTAGGATAAAGGTTTACTGCTTCACTCACAGTCTCACGCATATATCCACAAGTGTACGGCAGGGGAAAACAAAGTTTCCAAGGAGAGATGGCTATCAGCCCTAGCTGCTTCAATCTGGTACCGGGCTTACCGATCCCCATACATCGGCATGCATGTGGTACGTTCAAAAACTTGACACACGCATCCACACCTTCCGACCTTAATCAATTATCATACACGGACGGGAGATCTACATCTATCATCCCGCCCGTCAATCCTTATGATTCCAACATAAGTAAAGACAAGCAATTCCTATGTCTCGCGAGTGACAGGAAATCACTCGACTTGTAACGGACCTATAGCAATGCTCTATCGATCCCTTTCATACTAGTATTGCAAGTCATAGGTACTAGGAAGTTTGCAGCTACGGTATTCAATCAACTCCTGAAATCGTAAATGCACAAGCATAGAGAAGTCATAATGCATAATTTGGTAAAGGTTAGGGTATGCTCCGGGGCTTGCCTTCTTGCTCGGACTGGGGGTTAGCCTCCGGGTTGGTCACTTCTTCACCGGCACCGTGCTCCGGGACTCCTTCCTCGTCTGCGGGGATGAGGGTGTAGTTGCCGTCTGGGATAGCGCCTTCTACATGAGATGCATATTTTTAAGGCGGCTGCCTATAGATTCTAAGACTAAGGCCTTTGAAGGCCATATTCACCTAGACATGCTTAAGCATTACTATGCTCTTCACAAAAACAAGGTGTAGGTGTGGTAAAAGTTTTATTTGATTTCGATGGTGATTGTGTACATATATAAAAGATTTCTATTTATTTCTTCACAAATTAGGGTGCTGTTCTGGAATTTCAGATTCTAACCATTTTTATTCTATCTAGTTAACAAAAAGGTTTATTCTTTTATATAAATCAAATTCCATCTAGATTCCTTCCTATTTTTGTTTCTCCATTTCTGCTCAACATTTTTAGCTATAAACTTTATGACAGCTACTGGAGTATAAGAGCTAAGCTCACTCCAAAATTTAGCTAATTTCGAGCTACACACAATTTATTAAAAATATAACAAGTTGCTGCCAGCAGAAATGAATTTAATTCATATAAAATTGAAAATTCATCCATTCCAGGAGATTTTCCTACCAAAGCTAGTCATAAGAATGAGGAGGGCTCTGGCCAAGTGATGGCTCAAAATAACCCTTGGGTAGTTCTCAATAAATTTCTATCCAAAAACACATATTTAATTATTTGCTATCCTAAACAGAGCAAAAATTAAGTTTTTCATTTTTAACATGTGTGCTAACAAGTTTTTATTCCTCTGGAGCAAAATGGTGATTTTTCACTGTAAAGATTATTTTTAATGATTTCTGCACTGCAAAAAGAGAGGAAATACGTTTTAATTCATAACTGGAGCTACATTTCATATTTTTAGGTCCCCTTTGGACACAAGCTATCCAAAGTTACTACAAACAACATATCCAAAGCTCAACCCTAGCGGAGCTCTGGATTTGAAATGGTGCACAACTTTCAATTTTCATAGTTTGAATTTTAATTCAAAAACAGTTCATCGAAAGTACAAACATCTCTAATAGAGATTGTAGCTTAGACTCTCACGAATCCAGGGAGTATTTTTGTAAATTTTTCTGATTTTTGTACGATTTTTAACGGATTTTACAAGATTCGGGAAAATCAAATCTAGGGTTAAGAATCTTTTTACGCAGAGAACCCTAGAACTTTCAAAACTTCGCGAACAAGTCCTAAACTTTTGCACAGAGACCCCTAGACAAAGGAAGACGATGAAGAAGAGTCCCGGGACCTCGCTGGAGTTGCGCCGGCCAAACTACGGCGAACTAGGCTCGAGGAAGTGGGGGAAAAGGGTCCTGGGCTCACCACGAGTCGTTTGGGGACGGTTTGGAGGCCGGGGAAGGTCGGTGTTGCGCCGGCGACGAGGAGGTGGCGGCGCGGCCGCCGCGGCTTCTACGCCGGTGAGCTCGGGGTCGTTCGCAGAGGTTCGAGGGGTCCTAGAGTACCAGTGGAGCTCGAGGAAGCCAATGGCGTGCTCGGGGAACCTCGGGGACGGCTCGGAGTAGGGGCTCGATGTGGGGGTGCTCCGGTGGCCGGAATTCGGGATTTGGGGGAAATCTCAAATTCGCGCCGGAGGTGGGATAATAGCTTGGGGAAAATGGGGGGAAATGGAGCTAGTGTAGTGGGCTAGCTCCGTGCGGGGCGAATTTGGGAATGGTGGAGTGTGGGGGATGAATTTCTCGGAGAAGCTCGGCTCGGTTTGCGCGGCGCGAGGAGGAAGAAGACCGAGCGCGTGCGGGGGAGTGGAAATGGCCAAGTGCGCGAGTGAGAGGAGGGTTGGGAGTGCGCGGTGGAGTGTTTGGGCACGCAAAGGAGGCATTGTGTTGCCTCGGAAGCGAGCGAGCGCGCGGCGCGGCGCGAGCAGGCCGCCAAGAATGCGGAGCGAGCTCGGGCAGCGCGCGCTTGACTCGACGGGGCGAGGGAATCCAACAGCGACGCGCGGGGATCCTCTACAGTGCGTTTGGCGCGGAGTGAAGGAGAATCGCGGCCTGCGGCGCTGCTCAGCGCGACGCGCGCGCGCGTGGCCACGGCGGCGCTCCGACCGCATGATGGCGTCGCGCGGCGCGAGGCGAGGTGAGGCGACGGCGGCGAATTGATGGCTCGGGAGTGGCCGGACAGGAGCTAGGCGACAAGCGCCAGCGTCCGCCGCGGCTTGGCCAGCTCAGCGCCGCCTGCGCCGCTCGCCGGCCACGTGGCGGCCGAGCTCCGGCCGGCGCAGCGCGCGCCAGGGGCACTGTAGCTTGCCCGTGGAGCTCCGTTTCAAATTCGAAATTTTCTCCAAAAATTTGAACTGAACTTGAAAGTGTAAAAATAAAAGTTGGAGTTTGGAAGATGGGACACAACTTTCTTTTTGGGATGAACTTGAAATTCGAAGTTTTTCAAGCTCAAACAACCCAAAAACAAAAAGGTGCCCAGAACGGTAATTTGAGTTTTCGAGGGGCTAAACCGCAAAATTTTCAAAAGTTCCAAACAGTGACTAGGGTTTATTTGTGATGACAAACAACTTTTATTTTTGGAGATTTTCATGTTTAGTACAAAAATCTCGAGTTTTCAGTTGGTGCCAAACAACCCTTGTTTTTGAATTAAATTTGAATTTTTGATGGATTTTTGAATTTCAACCCACAATTCCCTGTTGCATTGCTTTTAAATGCACTTTTTAATCTTTTTGTCATTAGAGATGTCACAGCCTACCCCCCTTAAAAGGAATCTCGTCCCGAGATTCGATTAACTTAAAGATAAAGAGGGGAAAAGAAATACCTCGGCTTATGGAAGTATGTCGGGGAAATTCTTCCTAAGATAGTCCTCGGTTTCCCACGTGGCTTCATCTTCGGAGTGATGACTCCACTGAATTTTATACATTTTAACTCCCTTTCTTCGTGTTTGTCGCTCTTTCTCGTCGAGGATCTTGACGGGATGCTCATCATAAGAGAGATCCGGTTCAACCGAGAGTTCCTCTTGTTCAACAACCTCGGTCGGAACACGAAGACATCTCTTGAGTTGAGAAACATGGAATACATTGTGTACAGCTGAAAGTTTCTCGGGAAGCTTCACTTGATAGGCTACCGGCCCACATTGTTGAGTAATTTCATACGGGCCGATATAACGAGGTGCAAGCTTTCCTTTGAGTCCAAATCTTTGCACACCCTTGGTCGGGGAGACCTTAAGGTACACGTGATTACCAACTTCGAACTGGAGTGGCTTCCGCCGCTGATCAAAGTAGCTCTTTTGCCGTGACTGGGCGGTCTTCAAATTCTCCCGAATGATCCTAACCTTTTCTTCTGCTTCTTTCACAAGGTCAGGGCCATAAGTATATCTCTCGCATGCCTGGGACCAACACAACGGGGTCCGACATCTTCTACCATATAAGGCTTCGAAAGGTGCCATTTTAAGACTCGCTTGGTAGCTGTTGTTATAGGAGAATTCGGCCAGAGATAAACACTTCTCCCAATTCTTCCCATAATGGATAGCACAGGCTCGAAGCATATCCTCAAGTATTTGATTCACCCTTTCCGTCTGCCCATCGGTCTGTGGGTGATACGCTGAACTACGGATCAGTTTGGCGCCTAGGGATATTTGCAATTGTTCCCAAAAGCGTGCTACGAACGGAGCACCACGATCTGAAATTATCGTCTTGGGTACCCCATGTAGACAAACGATCCGCTCCAAATAAATCTCCGCGTACTTCTTAGCAGTATAAATGGTATTGACCGGAATAAAATGTGCGGTTTTGGTAAGGCGATCCACAATTATCCAGATGGAGTCGTGGCCCTGAGGGGTTCTGGGAAGTCCAACAATAAAATCCATGCTTATATCTTCCCACTTCCACGAGGGAATAGGCAGAGGTTGAAGCGTGCCTGCTACCTTCAAGTGGCTAGCCTTGACCCGCTGGCATGTGTCACATTCCGACACATATGTGGCAATTTCTCGCTTCATCCGAGTCCACCAAAAGTTTTGTTTCAAATCTTGGTACATTTTGGTGCTGCCGGGATGGATAGAAAATTTAGAGAGATGTGCCTCATCCATAATCTTCCTCCGGAGTTCCGTGTTTTTGGGCACCACGAGGCGATGTCCAAACCACATTATTCCCTGCCCATCTAACCGGAAACACTTGTACTTCTCTTTCACCTTCTCCTTAGACAATTTCCTTTTAAGAACTTTAATGCCCGCGTCATTTAATTGGGCTACAACAATCTGATCGTGCAAGGTTGGTTCCACTGCAATCTGGTTGAAGTACTCGTGTGGAACAATCTCCAAATTGAGCTTTGCCATTTCATGACACAGGGTGTCAGCGTAGGAGTCCACGGAAAGACAATGACAATGAGCCTTGTGGCTTAGTGCATCCGCCACTACATTAGCCTTCCCGGGGTGATAATGTACACTAAGGTCATAGTCCTTTGCTAATTCCAACCATCTTCACTGTCTCATGTTCAGATGTGCCTGAGTGAAGACATATTTGAGGCTCTTGTGGTCTGTGTATATGTTGCAGGGAACTCCCATCAAATAGTGTCTCCACATCTTGAGAGCATGAATAACCGCTGCTAACTCAAGATCGTCCGTGTGGTAGTTTTGCTCATGAGGCCGAAGTGCTCGAGAAGCATAAGCAATGACTCGGTTCTCTTGCATGAGAACACAACCAAGACCGGTGCCTGATGCATCGCAGTAGACGTCGTAGGGCTTGGTGCAATCGGGCTGAGCTAAAACTGGGGCTGAAGTTAAATGTCTTCGCAATGTGTGGAAAGCTTCATCACATTTATCATTCCACTCAAATTTGACTCCCTTCTTTAAGAGTTCGGTCATGGGCTTTGCAATCCGAGAGAAGTCTGGAATAAAACGGCGGTAATAACCGGCTAAACCCAGAAAACTCCGAATCTCGTGGACAGAGGTAGGTGGTTGCCAATCTAGCACCTCTTGCACTTTGGTTGGATCCACGGATATACCATCCTTGGAAACCGTGTGACCTAAAAACTTCACGCTCTCCAACCAGAATTCACACTTGGAGAACTTGGCGTAGAGCTGGTGATCTCTCAGCCTTTGAAGAACAATGCGAAGGTGCTCAGCGTGCTCTTCCTCATTCTTGGAATATACAAGAATGTCGTCAATGAAAACCACCACAAACTTGTCTAGTTCAGACATGAAAACCGAATTCATGAGGTACATGAAGTAGGCTGGGGCATTGGTGAGTCCAAAAGACATAACCAAGAATTCATAAAGCCCGTAACGTGTGGAGAAGGCAGTCTTTGGAATGTCACCAGGCCTGATTTTGATCTGGTGATAGCCAGAGCGAAGGTCAATCTTGGAGAACACTCTGGCGCCAGCTAGTTGGTCAAACAAGATGTCAATACGGGGAAGCGGATACTTGTTCTTAATGGTTACCGCATTGAGAGGCCGGTAATCAATACACAACCTCAAGGAATGGTCCTTCTTGTTCACAAAGATAGCGGGACATCCCCAAGGTGATACACTTGGACGAATGAAACCTTTATCTAGCAATTCTTAGAGTTGAATTTTTAATTCAGCCAACTCATTGGGCGGCATTCTATATGGTCTCTTTGATATAGGTGCTGTGCCGGGTTGAAGTTCAATCACAAATTCAATGTCCCTATCCGGCGGCATCCCAGGTAAGTCATCCGGAAATACATCGGCATACTCACATACCACCGGAATGTCCTTTAGTTGGGTTTCGACCATGGTATAAGCACGCGTATCGACGCAAGTCCGTTGTGGCAGATATAGCACACTCGGGCCATGCGTAGGCGAGTTTATTTCAACAACTCGTTCCGCAACATCTAGGACAACCTTATGTTGAGTCATCCAATTGGCTCCTAACACGATGTCAATCCCTTCCATACCAAGCAGAATCAAATCAGTAGGAAATGTTTTACTCCCCAACCTGATTGGAACTTTTCGGGTGACTTGGTTGGATGCAATTTTACCTCCCGCAGTCGATATCACATAAGATGATTTGGTATGGTACGATTTTAACCCGCATTTCACATGAAATCTTGTGCTTATAAAACTATGTGTTGCCCCGGAATCAAACAATATCACAGCAGGTTGAGTGCAGATAGGGAAGGTACCAGTCATGTCTGGGGCTCCCTCGGGTAAGTCAGCCAAGGTGGTGTAGTTGAGCCGTCCCTGTCGAACCTGCACACGCTGCTGCTGCTTGCCCTTGCCTTGCTGATTTCCCGAGCGTTGGTTTTGCTGCTTGTTCTGCGGGCAATCCTTGATAAAATGGTCTTTACTTCCACACTTGAAGCACTGATAGCCGGCTCCAGGGCGAGCTGGCTGTTGTGCATTCTGCCTCGGTGCTTGCTGCTGCTGCGGCGGTGGAGGGAAACGAGGCGCATTGGGCTGTGGCGGCCTAGCAACCCATCCACCTCCCTGAGGTGCCCTGGACTGTCCCTGCGGTGCAGCCGGGGGAACCAGGCGGAACCTCTGGGGCTGCGCGCTCGACGGTCCAGCGGGAGTCTTCCTCTTCTTCTTCGCCTTGTGCACCATATTGGCGTCTTCCTGAGCGATGGCAAGGTTCACGAGATCGCCGTACGTGGCAGCACGGGTGGTGGCCAACTGTGCCTTCAACTTGGTGTTAAGGCCACGTCGGAACCTCTCGAGCTTCTTCTCGTCCGAGTCAACATGATGACCCGCGTAAGGGCACAGACCATTGAAGGCCTGGGCGTACTGCAGTACCGTGCGAGTACCCTGGGTCAGCGCCAAAAACTCATTCAGCTTCCTCTCAACCAGACCGGACGGAATGTGATGAGCCTTGAATGCAGCCTTGAACTCATCCCACTCAACTACATGACCCTCCTGCTGCAGGGCTAGGTAGTTCTCCCACCAAAGGAGAGCTGGGCCGCGGAGCTGCAGCGCCGCGAACACGACCTTGCGGTTGGAGGTGCAAGGCGTCGCCAGAATGGTGAACTTGGACTCGATGGCTCGAATCCAGGTGTCGGCCTCCAAGGGCTCATCAGCTCGAGAGCAGATCGGCGGATGCGTTGCCAGAAAATCCTCGTATCTAGCCACCTGAGGCTGAGGGGCCCGTTGACCTCCCTGCTGAAGCATCTGCTGCTGCATCATCTGCTGCTGATGCTGCAGGTTTCGGAGAATCTCCGTTTGCATGGCATACAGCTGCTGCCACGTCGGAGGTTGCTGCGGTGGAGGAGGTGGCGGTGGCTGTTGCTGCCCCTCTGGCCCCTGCTGGTTAGCGTTGGAGCCACTAGCGTCGTGACCGCTGCGGGTGATTGCCATCAGCAGTAGGGACTTGTATTAGCCACATTTCATAAGCTTGCATAATAAATGACAAGATAGAATGTGACAACATATTGAAGTATACTGCGCAGAATGACAGATCAGCACGCAGTTCGGAAGAAAAATCATATCTCCCAACAGGAAAAATGTCAAATGCTCCCATTCGGTCAGTAGCTCGAACATTTTATGCTCTACAACTTTCATGTTGGGCTCAAATTCAAATTCGGACTGGAACTAAGCCGAAAAATTCAATCTTTAGCTCTCTGCATTTGCTGTCTTTCAGCAGGCCGAGCTATAATGTTTTGGTTGCCATTTTTATTTCGCTTAACCAATGTGGTTGCAATTTGGTGATCATTTTGTTTGACAAATTCCAAACAACTTTGTAGTTCACATCACAGCCCAGAAATGAAAGGAAAAGCCATCAATAATTAAACAAGGTCAGCTGCAGAATGTTTTCAACACAGCTAAAACACTTCATCAAGTTTTACATCACAACCACCATTAAGTTACATTGCCACCAAAAGATAAAAGGAGAAGCTCAACTCCATCTAGCCTATTACAACATGAAGCCAAAATCTAGGCCTAGCGGAGGATTACTTGCTGCTACCACTATAAAAATCATCCAAGTTGTTAGCGGTAGCCTCGCTGCCCATATGAGAAGGTGGAGCTGGAAGGGGCGGCATGTCGTCCTCGGTGTCCATGTCGGAATCGGGGGCCTCTCCTTCACCATCCACGTCCCCTCCTTGCTGGTCAAGAAGGTGCTGAGCGTCATGGGCAGCAAGCATAGCATTGGCATGCTCCAAGGTACCATGTACCTCCTCAAGCTCATCTCTAGTTTGGGCTAACTCATTCTGGGTGTTGTTGTGTGCAATGTGGAGGTCATTCAGTTGCCTCTCCAGGTCAGCAATCATGCCATCTCTATTGGTCACCTCAATGGACAAGGAGGTCCTCTCAACCCCTATGTCACGGGCGCGAGCGGACATGTCCATGGCAACATTGAGCAACTCGCTCTGCGACCGTCCCAGAAGTGCCTGCAAACGGTGATACTACCGCATCCACCTCATCATCAAGGCGGCTGCAGCGACGGGGTTCTCCGCCATCCTCAGAGGGGAACTAAGGTAACGCCTCATCCAGTGGGGGTCATCTGGCTGAGTCGGCGGGAACAAACCTAGTAACTGGTGCTCAACCAGCTCCTGGTTCTGAGCCACAAAGGAGCTAATGCCATTTAAGGCGGCTAGCTCGCACGTCGTCTCCATGTGGTGCCCGTGCACTTCCACCGTCCAGGTGGGGGAGCTAGGACACGGCGGGTGGCGGTATACCACCAACCGCACACGGGAACGAACCACACCTCGGTCTCGGATAATAGTCCTCTCATACTGCGGCGGTGTCGGGTAGTCCAGTGCCTGTAGAACCGACCACAGGATGCTAGGGAATCCTTCCCATCCCAAGCAATCAGAGAAAGACACGTCGTTGGGGTAGCTAGCCAGGTCAGCGAGGGCGGCCATCTGAACCAAAAGAAAAAGGGGCAAGGGTGAGAACCGGTTAGCGCAAAAGAATAAGAACAGATTCTGTGCAGGGTGATAAAAATTACAAAACTCGAAATCTACAAGCTCAAAAATTTCCAAATTTGGCCAGAACATTGTTTAAGTAATTCCTAACAAGTTTCATATTGGAAGTTTGAGCAGAATCGGTCGTTAAGATGGTGTAAAAATTCAATCTTTATCTCACTGTCCCCAGAAATTTCCAGCAGACAGGGGGGGTTACCATTTTTAGCATAACTCCAGTTTGACTGAACCATTTTCGTTGAAATTTCTTCAGCATATACTTCATAATATTTATGACAACTTTCATGTTGAACAATTTTTCATTTGACAACGTTTTCAGTTTCGAATTAAGGGTGCAAACAGATTGTTCTCAGCAGGATTTTTGGGTTGTGATTAGAATTTCTTTGACGGCGGTTCGATTTGGTCAAGGGTTAAAATTTGATATTAATTCAGGGAGATGCAATGCATGAGCGGCCTATTCGTTCTCACCAACATACATGCCAATAAACTCTTGGCTTACGAAGTTAGTGCCGGTGGCTAGGCAATATCCGTCTCTCCCTATATTATCTAGCCGAACTTTTCTAACCGTCTCAACATACGGGTTCGCGGTTAGTGTACCTGCAGAAAATTTCATTCCAGAGCATGTATAATCAACCTTTCGTGCCAGCACTCACGAAAGCGTCTCCATTCATTACCACCCACTATAGAGGTGGCACCCGAACGTTTAACATTGAACGGGCAATGTTCATATGTCACCAAAGCAACCTATTGACAATTTCATACGCTATTGAAATAGCGTATTGACTTTGTGCCGTCATCATATTTGCATATGATGCCGTGGTACGCTACAGCAATCGCCGTACCTTGCGCCCACCATCCTATTCTATTTTCATACGCCATCACAGCGTATTGACTATGTGCCGCCACTATATTTTCATATAGTGCCGTGGTACGTTACAGCAATCGCCGTACCTTGCGCCCACCATTGCGTAAAGTAAATGACAGAATGAAATGTGCTGGAAGTCAGTATATTATACTATTTGCCACCTATCATATCGTGATCCCTTAACCCACATAGGCTTCACGCTCTAGGTAACATCCTTAGCGGTCCTATAATAACCTTCCTTCGCAAAACGCGTCGGAAGCACGAGTTGGCGAATTTTATTCAAAAAATTTGTTTATTAAAGGTTTGTTGCTCTCTCCGGTGCGCTGCTTCGGCGCTGATACCAGCTGTGGCGGACCACTCCGAAATTATTCCAAGTTAAGTACCCTGGGACCACTAATCACGTAGTCAGGCACTTAATCCGGAATAAGCTGGAGCGCCGTCGGATTAAACCCGATTAAACCACGTACGTTTCTCGATCGAAACAACAGCGCGCCCACACGAAGCTGAGTTCCAGAGATTACAACATTCCACAAATTAACTTACACACATAGGTATCACAAGTTATTACAAACCGAGTTCAATTTCAAATCAGAGTACAAAGTCTTGCAGCGGAAATAAAAGTTTTATTACAGCGGAATTTTAAAAGTTCATGGCAGCGGAAGATAACAATCTAACGACGATACAACTAACTCCGTGCTGAAGCCTGCCACGAAGCTACTCCTCCCAATCCTCGGCAGAGGACGGGACCCATTCGATGTGCCAGCCAGGTGGAACCTGGGCAGGCCAAGTCAAAGCATCGACTTCCAAAGGTATACCTGTAAAATAATGCCACAAGCAAGGCTGAGTATACTAATACTCAGCAAGGCTTACCCGTCGGGTGAAAACTACATCACCGACATCTAGACAATGAGAGGCTTTTGGCTGGTGGGTTTGTTTGCCAAAAAGCAACTAAAGGTAGATCCTTGCTTTCAAGTTTTAGCATCAGATTCTAGTAATTTAACCATTCTAGATTAGCATCCTTTCTAAGCATACAAGTGGTGCAATACAAATTAATTCAGGGAACAAGTTCATAATCTCATAATTCCACTTGTTACTCGATGTAGCATGGCGGTCAAGCAGTCTCATTAACCGCGAGAAGCGGACAGTTCGAACCGAATTTCTGCTACCTGGCCAGGGGAAACCCAACACACACGGATACTCTGCTTGCTATAAAAGGTTCAAGCATTTCCCAACCTTTCCCATCGATCCACAATTCGGAACCGGGTCCATTTCCTTAGGATAAAGGTTTACTGCTTCACTCACAGTCTCACGCATATATCCACAAGTGTATGGCAGGGGAAAACAAAGTTTCCAAAGAGAGATGGCTATCGGCCCTAGCTGCTTCAATCTGGTACCGGGCTTACCGATCCCCATACATCGGCATGCATGTGGTACGTTCAAAAACTTGACACACGCATCCACACCTTCCGACCTTAATCAATTATCATACACGGACGGGAGATCTACATCTATCATCCCGCCCGTCAATCCTTATGATTCCAACATAAGTAAAGACAAGCAATTCCTATGTCTCGCGAGTGACAGGAAATCACTCGACTTGTAACGGACCTATAGCAATGCTCTATCGATCCCTTTCATACTAGTATTGCAAGTCATAGGTACTAGGAAGTTTGCAGCTACGGTATTCAATCAACTCCTGAAAACGTAAATGCACAAGCATAGAGAAGTCATAATGCATAATTTGGTAAAGGTTAGGGTATGCTCCGGGGCTTGCCTTCTTGCTCGGACTGGGGGTTAGCCTCCGGGTTGGTCACTTCTTCACCGGCACCGTGCTCCGGGACTCCTTCCTCGTCTGCGGGGATGAGGGTGTAGTTGCCGTCTGGGATAGCGCCTTCTACATGAGATGCATATTTTTAAGGCGGCTGCCTATAGATTCTAAGACTAAGGCCTTTGAAGGCCATATTCACCTAGACATGCTTAAGCATTACTATGCTCTTCACAAAAACAAGGTGTAGGTGTGGTAAAAGTTTTATTTGATTTCGATGGTGATTGTGTACATATATAAAAGATTTCTATTTATTTCTTCACAAATTAGGGTGTTGTTCTGGAATTTCAGATTCTAACCATTTTTATTCTATCTAGTTAACAAAAAGGTTTATTCTTTTATATAAATCAAATTCCATCTAGATTCCTTCCTATTTTTGTTTCTCCATTTCTGCTCAACATTTTTAGCTATAAACTTTATGACAGCTACTGGAGTATAAGAGCTAAGCTCACTCCAAAATTTAGCTAATTTCGAGCTACACACAATTTATTAAAAATATAACAAGTTGCTGCCAGCAGAAATGAATTTAATTCATATAAAATTGAAAATTCATCCATTCCAGGAGATTTTCCTACCAAAGCTAGTCATAAGCATGAGGAGGGATCTGGCCAAGTGATGGCTCAAAATAACCCTTGGGTAGTCCTCAATAAATTTCTATCCAAAAACACATATTTAATTATTTGCTATCCTAAACAGAGCAAAAATTAAGTTTTTCATTTTTAACATGTGTGCTAACAAGTTTTTATTCCTCTGGAGCAAAATGGTGATTTTTCACTGCACAGATTATTTTTAATGATTTCTGCACTGCAAAAAGACAGGAAATACGTTTTAATTCATTACTGGAGCTACAGTTCATATTTTTAGGTCCCCTTTGGACACAAGCTATCCAAAGTTACTACAAACAACATATCCAAAGCTCAACCCTAGCGGAGCTCTGGATTTGAAATGGTGCACAACTTTCAATTTTCATAGTTTGAATTTTAATTCAAAAACAGTTCATCGAAAGTACAAACATGTCTAATAGAGATTGTAGTTTAGACTCGCGCGAATCCAGGGAGTATTTTTGTGCATTTTTCTGATTTTTGTACGATTTTTAACGGATTTTACAAGATTCGGGAAAATCAAATCTAGGGTTAAGAATCTTTTTACGCAGAGAACCCTAGAACTTTCAAAACTTCGCGAACAAGTCCTGAACTTTTGCACAGAGACCCCTAGACAAAGGAAGACGATGAAAAAGAGTCCCTGGGACCTCGCCGGAGTTGCGCCGGCCAAACTACGGCGAACTAGGCTCGGGGAAGTGGGGGAAAAGGGTCCTGGGCTCACCACGAGTCGTTTGGGGACGGTTTGGAGGCTGGGGAAGGTCGGTGTTGCGCCGGCGATGAGGAGGTGGCGGCGCGGCCGCCGCGGCTTCTACGCCGGTGAGCTCGGGGTCGTTCGCGGAGGTTCGAGGGGTCCTAGAGCACCAGTGGAGCTCGAGGAAGCCAATGGCGTGCTCGGGGAACCTCGGGGACGGCTCGGAGTAGGGCCTCGACGTGGGGGTGCTCCGGTGGCCGGAATTCGGGATTTGGGGGAAATCTCAAATTCGCGCCGGAGGTGGGATAATAGCTTGGGGAAAATGGGGGGAAAAGGAGCTAGTGTAGTGGGCTAGCTCCGTGCGGGGCGAATTTGGGAATGGTGGAGTGTGGGGGATGAATTTCTCGGAGAAGCTCGGCTCGGTTTGCGCGGCGCGAGGAGGAAGAAGACCGAGCGCGTGCGGGGGAGTGGAAATGGCCAAGTGCGCGAGTGAGAGGAGGGTTGGGAGTGCGCGGTGGAGTGTTTGGGCACGCAAAGGAGGCACTGTGTTGCCTCGGAAGCGAGCGAGCGCGCGGCGCGGCGCGAGCAGGCCGCCATGAATGCGGAGCGAGCTCGGGCAGCGCGCGCTCGACTCGACGGGGCGAGGGAATCCAACAGCGACGCGCGGGGATCCTCTACAGTGCGTTTGGCGCGGAGTGAAGGAGAATCGCGGCCTGCGGCGCTGCTCAGCGCGACGCGCGCGCGCGTGGCCACGGCGGCGCTCCGACCGCATGATGGCGTCGCGCGGCGCGAGGCGAGGTGAGGCGACGGCGGCGAATTGATGGCTCAGGAGTGGCCGGACAGGAGCTAGGCGACAAGCGCCAGCGTCCGCCGCGGCTTGGCCAGCTCAGCGCCGCCTGCGCCGCTCGCCGGCCATGTGGCGGCCGAGCTCCGGCCGGCGCAGCGCGCGCCAGGGGCACTGTAGCTTGCCCGTGGAGCTCCGTTTCAAATTCGAAATTTTCTCCAAAAATTTGAACTGAACTTGAAAAAGTGTAAAAATAAAAGTTGGAGTTTGGAAGATGGGACATAACTTTCTTTTTGGGATGAACTTGAAATTCGAAGTTTTTCAAGCTCAAACAACCCAAAAACAAAAAGGTGCCCAGAACGTTAATTTGAGTTTTCGAGGGGCTAAACCGCAAAATTTTCAAAAGTTCCAAACAGTGACTAGGGTTTATTTGTGATGACAAACAACTTTTATTTTTGGAGATTTTCAAGTTTAGTACAAAAATCTCGAGTTTTCAGTTGGTGCCAAACAACCCTTGTTTTTGAATTAAATTTGAATTTTTGATGGATTTTTGAATTTCAACCCACAATTCCCTGTTGCATTGCTTTTAAATGCACTTTTTAATCTTTTTGTCATTAGAGATGTCACAGTATTTATCCCCCTGAGATTAGTGAGTGTTTATTTCTGGAAAGATCTATCTCATTATTCATCAATTCTCTTTAACCAAGGCTTCCCTGCGGAAATATAAATACGATACCCTGGGTTTCCCCAAGGTGAAATGCTGCACCGATATATTTTGTGCGGTTGCAGAATCTCTTTCTAAGAGCAACATTATAAATCGAGTACCTTCCTACGTTGATTTAAGAATTGACGTTAAGAAGTGCCAACAAGCATTTCTGGCGCCGTTGCCGGGGAAGTAATTTGCTAAAGACATTGTTGAATTATTTGATAATCTTTACAGATTTATCACCACTAACCTTAGAGAACTTACCCCTGCAAACTCTCGTCTGTTTTTGATGTGTTTTGCAGGCTAGTGCATGACTGGTTTCAACCTACCATCAAACTTTGATCCGAATCCAGAACGCATTGGGAGAGTTGTGAGGAAAAGAATCGTTCCACCTCAGATTCACTTAGCTCAAACACCTTGTTCGAATCTTCATCCGACTCTGAGTCGTCGTATTCATCAGCTCCAGAATCACCTCAGACTATGGCTGCCCCAAGGAAGACACTGCGTGAGTATTCCGCCCCGTCAAGCAACAACTTTCCGGGACTGGATGCTCAGGGTGAAGCTGAAGGAGGATTTGAGCTGAGGTTGGGCCTTCTTAACATGGTCCAGGCCAGTCCTTTCTGCAGAAAGGCTGTTGAGGATGCTCACGCTCACCTCAGGAACTTCCTGGAGGTGTGCAGCACAATCAATCCCAATGGCACACCGATCAATACCATCCGCTTGAAGCCATTCCCTTTCTCCTTGCTTGGCAAGGCGAAAGAGTGGTTCTACACCAACAAAGCAAGCTTCGAGAATACCTGGCAGAAATGCGCCGACACATACCTGACCAAGTTCTTTCTGGTGGGCAAGACCAACGCCCTCTGAGGACAAATCACAGGCTTCCAGCAGCATGACAGTGAGTCAGTACCAGAAGCTTGGGAGAGACTGCAAGAATATGTTACAGCCTGTCCCCATCATGGCATGGAAGAGTGGTTGATCGCTCAAAACTTCTTCCATGGCCTCACCCGTCAATCGCAAGAGTATCTGGATGCAATAGCGGGAGGAGCCTTCCTTGCGCTGGATGTACCAGCTGCTAAGGCGCTTATTGAAAAGATCGCCACTCACCAGAGTTGGACGAGTGAGAGACATGCTTCACGCACCAAAGGCGTGCACCAGATCGACTCCATTGACATGCTCGCTGCGAAGATGGACCTACTTCTGAAGAAAATGGAATCTCCTGAAAAGGAGATGAATCAGATCATTGACGCACGAATGACATGCCAGACATGCGGTGAATCTGGACACTCAGGCAGCAGTTGCCCAACGACCCAGGAGGAGGCCTGTTTCATCAGAAATGGTGGAAACTTCAACAACTCAGGCTTCCATCCTCAGCAAGGTCGGAATTCCAAGCCCAACCTCCTCTTCGGTCAACAATCAGGTAATTCTCCTAATAACAGCTTTCAGCCGTCCCTTAAGGATATTTGGTACGGCCAGAAACAAATTAACGAAAGCATTAGCAAGAAATTCCTTGCTACTGACAAAGTTATGGAGTCTCTGGCTGCCCAAATAGACGGGTTTAACTCTGTTATTAAGAACCAACTGAGTTTTAACAAAATGATTGAAACTCAAGTAGCTCAGCTGGCTGCATCTTGTCCTAACCCTAACATGGGGAAACTGCCTGGGCAACCGGAGGTTCCCATTAAGGAGAATGTTAGTGCGGTGACCACGCAGAGTGGAAAGTCCACGTGGGATCCATCTTTTCCCCAGGGTGCAGGTATGCAGCGAAGGGTTGAAGAAGGAGATGAAGAGGAGGCCGACGAAGATGCCATCCCAGCTGATCAAGGGGAGAATGAGGCCCCGCAAGCCTCGGGCACGACCCGTGACCCGAACTACCTCCCGTTCGGAAGAGAAAGCCAGTGGCCGACGAACAATTCAGAAAATTCGTCGAGGTAATCAGGAAGGTCTATATCAATATACCTCTCCTGGATGCTTTGCAGGTCCTGACATATGCAAATTATATCAAGGATATTGTTGACACCGGATTTTAACAGGTCACATCGGTGCCAAAAATGAAGCAGAGTTGCAGGATCGGAATCGGAGTTCGGAGAATGGAGCAGATCAAATCAGAATCGGAATTCGAAAAGGAGTAGTCTGAGTCAGAGCCAGAGTCCGATGAATTGAGATCGGAGAGAAGGGTGATGACGTAGGGAGTCCTGGAAGGTTACCAGGTTGGGTTTACAGAAGGACCGAAATAAAGAGTCGGTTATTCTTTTAGAGTTTGAGTCGTAAATGGTTGTAAGAGGTCTTTTCTTTTGCGTCAAGTAAGTTTGTCGTAAGCGTTTAGAAAGTCGTAGTCATCAGAGTATAAGTATCGACCCTGCGTGGTCATGAAAGTCTGTACACACCAATATCAAACAAACCTTTACACTTTTTCGCATCTTTCATACATTGTCGACGACTTCGTCTTTTTCGTTTCACGAGTTCTTCTGGGCACGTCGAGGGTGATCAGATCTCAAGGCTTGCCTGTAAGTCCTGTATTACTGAGTAAGATCCAAGCTTTAGCAACCGGCGCATCGATGTTGCTTCGTTTGGGATTATTCAACAGTTATCGAGTAAACATCTAGGCTTTAGTATCGGGCGTATCACTGTTGCTTAGTTTAGATTTTACTAGGAAATATGCCCGTGCGTTGCTACGGGTGAAGACTATATCATCATATTATCAATTGATTTTACTATTACAAATTTAGACGTGTATGTATTTTTTTCTATTATATATGTTTCGATGTTTGTTGTTTGTAAACAATGTATTAAAAAAAAGCATTGGTATAGTGGTTTGATGCCGATCCTGGGATCGAACCCAGGTAGCTCCGCCTCCTAGAACGAGAAGATGCATAGCTTAATTATTCTTTTGGCCCACCATGGAAAAAACTTAAAATTTAAAAGAAAAAACTCAAAATTTTAGCTGGGCCTAGGTAACCTCCCGAGCCATCAGAATTTGGCCTCACAACGCCTCCAACCTGGGCTTCGGCCACGAAAGCCACCATTGCACACCACCGCGACCGTCGGATGTGATTCGACGGCTCTCGTTGCTCCTGAGCAGATCAAACCCACCGGCTACCACACTCCTGAAACCCTAGCCCTTTCTCTCCCTGCTCTCTCACCCACCGCACGCCGTCGCCGCTGGGGAGCTAGGGCCAGTGGCACCGTCGAGCTCTAGTCGCCCCGTTCCTCTCTCTCACCCATCGACGGCGTCACCGCGGAGCACCCTCCACGGCTGCCCTAAGGCACCCGCTCGGGCTCAAGCACGAGGAATAAGCGACGACAACGGCAGGCTTGGTCAAGGTTGGACAGTAGTGGCTTCTTCATCGGTGACACGCGCTGTGGCGGAGCACTCCGAAATTATTCCAAGTTAAGTACCCCGGGACCACTAATCAAGTAGTCAGGCACTTAATCCGGAATAAGCTGGAGCGCCGTCGGATTAAACCCGATTTAACCACGTACTTTTTCTCGATCGAAACAACAGGCACGCCCACACGAAGGTGAGTTCCAGAGATTACAACATTCCACAAATTTAACATACATAACTAGTATCTCGAAGTTATTACATACCAAGTTCGAAATTTAAATCAGAGTATCAAGTTCATTGCAGCGGAAATAAATAGTTCAATGCAGCGGAAAGATAAACTAACGACGATACAACGTAACACCATGATGAAGCCTGCCACGGTGCTACTCCTCCCGTTCCTCGGCAGAGGACGGAACCCACTCGATGTGCCATCCAGGGGGAACCTGGGTAGGCCAAGTCATGGCATCGACTGCCACATCCAACACTGTACCTGTAAATAAAAGCCACAAGCAAGGCTGAGTATTCTAATACTCAGCAAGGCTTACCCGTCGGGTGAAAACTACATCACCGACATCTAGACATGAGAGGCTTTTGGCTGGTGGGTTTGCTTGCCAAAAAGCGACTAAAAGTAGGTCCTTGCTTTCATAGTTTTAGCATCATATTCTAGTAGATTTAGCCATTCTAGATTAGCATCCTCTCTAAGCATACAAGTGGTGCAATACAATTTAATTCATACAACAAGTTCATCAATCTCATAGTTCCACTTGTTACTCAATGCAGCAAGGCGGTCAAGCAGTCTCATTAACCGTGAGAAGCGGACAGTTCGAACCGAATTTTGCTACTTGGCCAGGGGAAACCCAACACACACGGATAATGCTTGCTATAAAAGGCACAAGCACTTCCCAACCTTTCCCATCGATCCACAATTCGGATCCGAATCCACCTTCCTTAGGATAGAGGTTTACTGCTTCACTCACAGTCTCACGCATATATCCACAAGTGTACGGCAGGGGAAACAAAAGTTTCCAAGGAGAGATGGCTATCGGCCCTAGCTTCTTCAATCTGGTACCAGGCTTACCGATTCCCATATATCGGCATGCATGTGGTACGTTCAAAAACTTGACACACTCAACCACACGTTTCGACCTTAAATCAATTATCATACACGGACGGGAGATCTACATCTACCATCCCGCCCGTCCATCCTTATGATTCCAACATAAGTAAGGACAAGCAACTCCTATTTCTCGCGAGTGACAGGAAATCACTCGACTTGTAACGGACCTAAAGCAATGCCCTATCGATCCTTTCATACTAGTGTTGCAAGTCATAGGTACTAGAAATGTGCAGCTAAGGTATTCAATCAACTCCTTGAAACGTAAATGCACAAGCATAGGGAATTCATAGATGCATAAACTTTAAAGGTTAGGTCATGCTCCGGGGCTTGCCTTCTTGCTCTAGCTGGGGGTTAGCCTCCGGGTCGACCGTTCCTTGGCCTACACCGTTCTCCGGGGTGCCTTCTCCGTCGGCGGGGATGAGATGGTAGAAGCCGTCCGGAATAGCGCCTTCTACATGAGATGCATAACTTTATAGCGGCTGCCTAGTGATTCCAAAACTAAGGCCTTGCAGGCCATATTCACCTAGACATGCTAAAGTACTACTTTCTTCTTCATAAAATTAGAGGAGGGGTGTGGAAAATTTTTACGCATCTTTGATGGTGATTGTGTACATATATGAAAGAAATTCCATTTATTATTTTTGAAGTTAGGGTGCTGTTCTGAAATTTTAGACTTTTCCATGTTTTATTTTAACTAATTATCAAAAAGGTCTATTCCTTTATATAACTCAATTCCACTTTAATTTCTTCTCATTTTTGTTTCTCATTTTCTATTCGTCCTTTTTATTTATACACTTTATGACAGCTACTAGAGTATAAGAGTTAGGCTCACTCCAAAATTTAGCTAAAACTGAGCTACACAGAATTTATTAAAAATAGTTCAAACTGCTGCCTGCAGAAATGAAATAATTTCATATAAAATCGAAAATACATCCAAATCAGGAAATTTTCCTACCAGAGCTAGTCATGAATGTAAGGAGGGCTCTGGCCAAGTGGTGGCTCAAAATAACCCTTGGACAGTCCTCAATAAATTTCTATCCGAAAACACATAACTATTTATTTGCTAGTCTAAACAGAGCAAAAATTAAGTTTTGCATTTTTAACGGATGTGCTAACAAGTTTTTAGGCCTCTGGAGAAGAATGGTGATGTTTAGCTGCATAGATTATTTTTAATAATTTCAGGACTGCAAAAAGATAGGAAACACAAATTAATTCATAAGTGAAGCTACAGTCCATATTTTTAGGTCCCCTTTGAACACAAGGTGTCCCAAGTTGCTGCAAACAACATATCCAAAGCTCAGCCCTAGCCGAGCTCTGGATTTGAAATGTTGCACAAGTTTATAAATTTACAGTTTGAATTTTAATTCAAAAATGGTTCACCAAAAGTATATACATGCTTAAATGAGATTGGAGTTTACAATCTCACGAGTCCAGGGAGTATTTTTGTGCATTTTTCTGATTTTTGTACGATTTTTGGCGGATTTTACAAGATTTGGGAAAAATAGATCTAGGTTTAAGAATCTTTTTACGCTAGAGACCCTAGAACTTTTAAAACTTCGCGAACAGGTCCCTGACTTTTACACTGGGAACCCTGGAAAAACGAAGACGATGAACTTTGGTCCTCGGCTCGTCGTCGGGATGGCTCGGCGTAGGGTCTCGACGTGAGGGTGCTCCGGCGGCCGAAAAATGGAGATTTGGGGGAAATCTCGATTTCTCGCCGGAGAAGCAATGATAGCTCGAGAGGAGTGGGGGAAAGGGAGGCTAGTGAAGGGGTCTAGCTTTGTGCGCGAGGAATTTGGGAATGGTGGAGAGTGTAGGGCGAATTTCGCTTCGAAGCTTGGCTCGGTCCGCGCGGCGCGAGGTTGAAGACGACGGGAGCGAGCGCGAGGAGAGGGAGAAGGGCTGGGCGCTAGCGGAGCGAAGGAATGAGACTGCTCGGTGGAGCGTTTGGGTGAGCCAGAAGGCACTGAGCGGCCTTGGTGGCGTGTGTGCGCGTGCGCGGGCTGTCGAGGTCGCCATTGATGGCGCGGTGAGCTCGGGCAGAGCGCGCGCACGGGATTGGGGGTCGGAGATCGTCGCGTGAGGGAGTGGAAGATCTTCTACAGGGTCCTTGGCGCGGAGCGGGACGGAATCTGCCGCGGAGCGGCTTGCGCGACGCGCGCGCGCGCGGCCATGGCGGCGCTCCGACCGCCATGATGGCGTTCGCGCGGCGCGAGGCGAGACGGCGCGTCGAGCGCGACGTGATGGCTCGGAAGGGGCTGGACAAACACATGACGACAAGCGCCACCCGACGCCGCAGCTCGGCCAAGTCGGCACGGCCTCCGCCGCTCGCCGGCCACGTGGCGGCCGAGCTCCGGCCAGGCGCAGAGCGCGCCAGGGCCGAGCTGGCAGCTCCGTGGAGCTCCTTTGTCCCATTTGAATTTTCTCCAAAAATTTGAACTGAACATGAAAAAGTGTAAAAACAAGAGTTGGAGTTTGAGAGGTGGGACACAACTTTCTTTTTGGGGTGAACCTGAAATTTCAAATTTTTCGAGCTCAAACAACCCAAATTCAAAAAGGTGTTCAGATTGGTTTTTCGAGTTTTTGAGGGGCTAAACTGCAAAATTTTCAAAAGTTCCAAACAGTGACTAGGCCTTATTTGTGATGGCAAACAACTTTTATTTTTGGAGATTTTCAAGTTTAGTAAAAATGTTTTGAGATTTCAGTTGGGTGTCAAACAACCTTGGTTTTTGAATTTAAATATGAATTTTGATGAATTTTTGAATTCCATCACCACTTTTTCCCTCTTTAATCTGTTTCGTAGGTGTTTTCTTCATTTTTACATCAGAGATGTCACAGCCTACCCCCCTTAAAAGGAATCTCGTCCCGAGATTCGATTAAACCAAGGAACAAGGTGGAAAAACGGTACCTTCGGCTTACGAAAGGATGTCGGGAAAATTCTTCTTAAGATAGTCTTCGGTTTCCCATGTGGCTTCATCTTCGGAGTGATGACTCCACTGAATTTTGTACATTTTCACTCCTTTCCTTCGTGTTTGTCTCTCTTTCTCATCGAGGATTTTAACGGGATGCTCATCATAGGAGAGATCCGGTTCAACCGAGAGTTCCTCTTGTTCAACAACTCCGGTCGGAACACGAAGACACCTCTTGAGTTGGGAAACATGGAAAACGTCATGCACGGCTGAGAGCTTCTCGGGAAGCTTCACACGGTACGCTACCGGTCCACATTGTTGAGTAATTTCATATGGGCCGATGTAGCGAGGTGCAAGTTTTCCTTTTAATCCAAATCTTTGCACACCCTTGGTCGGGGAGACCTTGAGATACACGTGGTCACCAACTTCGAATTGAAGTGGCTTCCGCCGTTGATCAGAGTAACTCTTTTGCCGTGACTGGGCGGTTCTCAAATTTTCGCGGATGATCCTAACCTTTTCTTCCGCTTCCTTTACAAGGTCAGGCCATAGGTATACCTCTCGCCTGCCTGGGACCAACACAACAGGGTCCGACATCTTCTACCATATAAGGCTTCGAAAGGTGCCATTTTAAGACTTGCTTGGTAGCTGTTGTTATAGGAAAATTCGGCCAGAGATAAATAGTTCTCCCAATTCTTCCCGTAATGGATAACACAAGCTCGAAGCATATCCTCAAGTATTTGATTTACCCTTTCCGTCTGCCCATCGGTCTGAGGGTGATATGCTGAACTACGGATCAGTTTTGTGCCTAGGGATAGTTGCAATTGTTCCCAAAAGCGTGCTACGAATTGAGTACCACGATCAGAAATTATCGTCTTGGGTACCCCATGTAGACAAACGATCCATTCCAAATAAATCTCAGCGTACCTCTTAGCGGTATAAATGGTATTGACCGGAATAAAATGTGCGGTCTTGGTAAGGCGGTCCACAATGAAGTCCATGCTTATATCTTCCCACTTCCATGAGGGAATAGGTAGAGGTTGAAGCGTACCTGCTACCTTCAAGTGGCTAGCCTTAACCCGCTGACACGTGTCACATTCCGACACATACGTGGCAATTTCTCGCTTCATCCTAGTCCACCAAAAGTTTTGTTTCAAATCTTGGTACATTTTGGTGCTACCGGGATGGATGGAAAATTTAGAGAGATGGGCCTCATCCATAATCTTCCTCCGGAGTTCCGTGTTTTTGGGCACCACGATGCGATGTCCAAACCACATCACTCCCTGCCCATCTAACCGGAAACACTTGTATTTTTCCTTCACCTTCTCTTTTGACAATTTCCTTTTAAGGATCTTAATCTTTGCGTCATTTAATTGGGCTTCAACAATCTGATCATGCAAGGTTGGTTTGACTGAAATATGGTTGAAGTACCCGTGTGGAACAATCTCTAAGTTGAGCTTTGCCATTTCATGGCACAAGGTGTCAGCGTAGGATTCCACGGAAAGACAATGACAATGAGCCTTGCGGCTTAGTGCATCCGCAACCACATTTGCCTTGCCGGGGTGATAATGCACACTAAGGTCATAGTCCTTTGCTAACTCCAACCATCTTCGCTGCCTCATATTCAAATGTGCTTGAGTGAAGACATATTTGAGGCTCTTGTGGTCGGTGTATATGTTGCATGGAACACCCATCAGATAGTGTCTCCACATCTTGAGAGCATGAATAACCGCTGCTAACTCAAGATCATGCGTGGGGTAGTTTTGCTCATGAGGCCGAAGTGCTCGAGAAGCATAAGCAATGACTCGGTTCTCTTGCATGAGGACACAGCCAAGTCCGGTGCCTGAAGCATCACAATAGACATCATAGGGCTTGGTGCAATCGGGTTGAGCTAAAACTGGGGCTGAAGTTAAATGTTTTCTCAAAGTGTGGAAAGCTTCATCACATTTGTCATTCCACTCAAACTTGACTCCCTTCTTTAAGAGTTCGGTCATGGGTTTCGCAATCCGAGAGAAGTCCGGAATAAAACGGCGATAATAACCGGCTAAACCCAGAAAACTCCGAATCTCGTGGACGGAGGTAGGTGGTTGCCAATCCAGCACCTCTTGCACTTTGGTTGGATCCACGGATATACCATCCTTGGAAACCGTGTGACCTAAGAATTTCACGCTCTCTAGCCAGAATTCACAGTTTGAGAACTTGGCATAGAGTTGGTGGTCTCTCAATATTTGAAGAACAATGCGAAGGTGCTCGGCATGCTCTTCCTCATTCTTGGAATATATAAGAATGTCGTCAATGAAAACCACCACAAACTTGTCTAGTTCTGACATGAAAACCGAATTCATGAGGTACATGAAATAGGCTGGGGCATTGGTGAGTCCAAAAGACATGACCAAGAATTCATAAAGTCCGTAACGAGTAGAAAAGGCAGTCTTTGGAATGTCACAAGGTCGGATTTTTATTTGGTGATAGCCAGAGCGAAGGTCAATTTTGGAGAACACTCTGGCGCCAGCTAGTTGGTCAAACAGGACGTCAATTCGGGGGAGTGGGTACTTGTTTTCAATAGTCACCGCATTGAGAGGCCGGTAATCGATACACAACCTCAAAGAATGGTCGTTCTTCATTACAAAGATAGCGGGACATCCCCAAGGTGACACACTTGGACGAATGAAACCCTTGTCTAGCAGTTCTTGGAATTGAATTTTTAATGCAGCCAATTCATTGGGTGGCATTCTATATGGTCTCTTTGATATAGGTGCTGTGCCAGGTTGGAGTTCTATAACAAATTCAATGTCCCTATCCGGCGGCATCCCAGGTAAGTCATACGGAAAAACATCGGCATACTCATATACCACCGGAATATCCTTTAGTTGCGTTTCTACCATTGTATAAGCACAAACATTGACACAATTCCGTTGTGGTAGATATAGCACACTAGGGCCATGTGTAGGCGAGTTTATTTCAACAACTCATTCCGCAACATCTAGCACAACCTTATGTTGAGTCATCCAATTGGCTCCCAAAACAATGTCAATCCCTTCCATACCAAGCAGAATTAAATCAGTAGGAAATATTTTACTTCCCAGCCTGATTGGAACTCTTCGGGAGACTTGGTTGGATGCTATTTTACCTCCCGCAGTTGATATTACATATGATGATTTGGTATGGTAAGATTTTAGCCCACATTTTGCATGAAATCTTGTGCTTATAAAACTATGTGTTGCCCCGGAATCAAACAATATCACAGCAGGTTGAGTGTGGATAGGGAAGATACCAGTCATGTCTGGGGCTCCCTCGGGTAGGTCGGCCAAGGTGGTGTAGTTAAGCCTTCCTTCTCGGACCTGCACACGCTGCTGCTGTTTGCCCTTGTTTTGCTGATTTCCCGGGCGCTGGTTCTGTTGCTTGTTCTGCGGACAATCCTTGATAAAGTGGCTGTTACTGCCACACTTGAAGCACTGATAACCGGCTCCAGGGCGAGCTGGCTGTTGTGCGTTCTGCCTTGGTGCTGGTTGCTGCTGCGGCGGTGGAGGGAAACAGGGCGCATTAGGCTGTGGTGGCCTAGCAACCCATCCACCTCCCTGAGGTGCCCTGGACTGTCCTTGCGGTGCAGCCGGGGGAACCAAGCGGAATCTCTGCGGCTGCGCGCTCGAGGGTCCAGTGGGAGCTTTCCTCTTCTTCTCCGCCTTGTGCACCACGTTAGCGTCTTCTTGGGCGATGGCGAGGTTCACAAGATCGTCATATGTGGCAGCACGGGTGGTAGCCAATTGAGCTTTCAACTTGGTATTGAGGCCACGTCAGAACCTCTCCAACTTCTTCTCGTCAGAGTCGGCGTGATGACCCGCATATGGGCACAGACCATTGAAGGCCTGGGCGTATTGGAGCACCGTGCGGGTACCCTGGGTCAGAGCCAGAAATTCATTCAACTTCCGCTCTACCAAGCCGGCAGGAATATGGTGAGCCTTGAACGCAGTCTTGAACTCATCCCACTCAATCACATGACCCTCCTGCTGCAGGGCCAAGTAATTCTCCCACCATAGGAGAGCTGGGCCGCGGAGCTGCTGCGCAGCGAATACTACGTTGCGGTTGGAAGTGCAAGGCGTGGCCAAGATGGTGAACTTGGATTCGATGGCTCGAATCCACGTATCGGCCTCCAGGGGCTCATCGGCTCCTGAGAATATCGGCGGGTGGGTAGCCAGAAAATCCTCATATCGGGCCACTTGAGGCTGAGGGGCCCGTTGACCTCCCTGCTGTAGCATCTGCTGTTGCATCATTTGTTGCTGATGCTGCAGGTTCCGTAGGATCTCCGTTTGCGTAGCATACAACTGCTGCCACGTCGGAGGTTGCTGCGGTGGCGGAGGTGGTGGCGGCTGTTGCTGCCCCTCTGGCCCTTGTTGGTTAGCATTGGAGCCACTAGCGTCATGACCGCTACGGGTGATTGCCATCTGCAGTAGGTACTTGTATTAGCCATATTTCATAAGCTTGCATAATGATGACAAGATAGAACGTGACAATATATTGAAGTTTACTGCGTAGGAATGACATATCAACAAGCAGTTCGGAAGAAAAATCATATCTCCCAACAGGAAGCAAGTCAAATGCTCCTTTTCGGTCAGTAGCTCGAAAATTTCATGCTCTACAGCTTTCATGTTTGGCTCAGATTCAAATTCGGGCTGGAACTAAGCCGAAAAATTCAATCTTTAGCTCTCTGTGTTTGCTGTTTTACAGCAGGCCGAGCTGTAGTGTTTTGGTTGCCATTTTTATCTCGCTTAACCAATGGGGTTGAAATTTGGTGAACATTTCGTTTGACAAATGCCAAACAACTTTGTAGTTCACATCACAGCCCAGAAATGAATGGAAAACCCATCAATAATAAAAACAAAGTTAGCTGCAGAATGTTTTCTACACAGCCATTACAACCTTCATCAAGTTTTGGGATCACACAACCACACCATTAATTTACATTGTCTCAAAAGATTTAAAAAGGAGCTCAACTCCATCTAGCCTATTACAACATGAAGCCAAAATTTAGGCTAAGCGGAGGAGTAAACTTGCGACTACCACTTCTAGAAGTTATCTAAGTTGTTAGCGGTAGCCTCGCTGCCCATAGGTAATGGTGGAGCTGGAAGGGGCGGCGTATCATCCTCGGTATCCATGTCAGAGTCGGGGGCCTCTCCTTCTCCTTGCTCTCCTTCTTGCTCAAGAAGGTGCTGAGCATCATGGGCGGCCAACATAGCATTAGCATGCTCCAAAGTACCATGTACCTCCTCAAGTTCTTCTCTTGTTTGGGCTAGCTCATTTTGGACATTGTTGTGCGTGACGTGGAGGTCATTCAATTGCCTCTCCAAATCAGCAATCATGGCGTCTCTGGTGCTCACCTCAATGGACAATGAGGTCCTCTCAACCCCAATGTCACGGGCACGGGCGGACATGTCCATAGCAAGGTTGAGCATCTCGCTCTGCGACCGTCCTAGGAGCGCCTACAAACGGTGGTAAGCTCGGATCCACCTCATCATAAGTGCAGCTGCAGCGACGGGGTTCTCCGCCATCCTCAAAGGGGAGCTAAGATAGCGCCTCATCCAATGGGGATCATCCGGCTGGGTCGGTGGGAACAACCCAAGCAACTGGTGCTCTACCAAGTCCTGGTTCTGAGCACAAAAAGAACTAATGCCATTCAAGGCAGCTAGCTCACAAGTCGTCTCCATGTGGTGTCCATGAACTTCAACACTCCAAGTGGGGGAGCTAGGACATGGTGGATGGCGATATACCACCAAACGCACACGAGATCGGGTCACACCACGGTCTCGGATGAGGGTTCTCTCATATTGTGGCGGGGTAGGGTAATCGAGCGCCTGCAAAACTGACCACAGAATGCTAGGGAAGCCTTCCCATCCTAGGCAATCTGAAAAGGAAACATCGTTGGGGTAGCTGGCCAAGTCAGCGTGAGCGTCCATTCTGAACCAAAAAGAAAAGGGCAAGGGTGAGAACCGTTAGCGCCAAAGAAAACAAAACAGATTCTGGACAGTGTAGTAACAATTATAAAACTCGAAATCTACAAGCTCAAAATTTCCCAACTTTGTCCAGGACATTTTTTAAGTAATTCTAAACAAGTTTCATGTTGGAGGTTTGAGCAGAAACTGTCGTTAAGATGGTGTAAAAATTTAATTTTCATCTCACTGTCCCCAGAAATTTCCAGCAGACAGGGGGTTACCATTTTAAGCATAACTCCAGTTCTATTGAACTATTTTCGCTGAAATTTCTACAGCATAAACTTCATAACATTTATGACAACTTTCATGTTGAACACTGTTTCGTTTGACAACGTTTTCAATTTCGAATTAAAGGTGCAAACAGACTGGTTTCAGCAGAATTTTGGGTTGTGATTTGAATTTCGACGGCGGTTTCGATTGGTCACGTATTAAGGTTCAATATTATTTCAGTGAATGCAATGCATGAGAGGCCTATTCGTTCTCGCCAACACTCATGCCAATAAACTTTTGGCCTACGAAGTTAGTGCCGGTGGCTAGGCAATATCCGTCTCTCCCTATATTATCTAGCCGAACTTTTCTAACCGTTCAATCATACGGAATCGCGGTTAGTGTACCTGCAGAAAATTCCATTCCAGAGCATATATAATCAACCTTTCATGCCAGCACTCACGAAAGCGTCTCCATTCATTACCACCCACTATAGAGGTGGCACCCGAACGTTTAACATTGAACGGGCAATGTTCATATGTCACCAAGGCGACATATTGACAATTTCATACGCTCATGAGATAGCGTATTGACTTTGTGCCACCATCATATTTGCATATGATGTCGTGGTACGCTACAGCAATCGCCGTACCTTGCGCCCACCATGCTATTCTAGTTTCATACGCCATCACAGCGTATTGACTATGTGCCGCCACTATATTTTCATATAGTGCCATGGTACGTTACAGCAATCGCCGTACCTTGCGCCCACCATGCTATTCTAGTTTCATACGCCATCACAGCGTATTGACTATGTGCCGCCACTATATTTTCATATAGTGCCGTGGTACGTTATAGCAATCGCCGTACCTTGCGCCCACCATTGCGTAAAATAAATGACAGAATGAATGTGCTGGAAGTCAGTATAATATATTATTTGCCACCTATCATATTCGTGATCCCTTAACCCACATAGGCTTCACGCTCTAGGTAACATCCTTAGCGGTCCTAAGAATAACCTTCCATCGCAAAGCGCGGCGGAAGTACGAGTTGGCAAGTTTTATTTCAAAAATGTTTATTTAAGGTTTGTTGCTCTCTCCGGTGCGCTGTTTTGGCTCTGATGCCAGCTGTGGCGGACCACTCCAAAATTATTCCAAGTTAAGTACCCTGGGACCACTAATCGAGTAGTCAGGCACTTAATCCGGAATAAGCTGGAGCGCGGTCGGTGTAACACCCAGATTTCCAAGAAATCCGAATGCTTCCATATGTGTGCCCAGGATGTCCACAGAACACATATAGATTACAAATATTGAATCATAGAGAACACAATGCTCGAATAAAATAGTTTATATCAGAGTTTAACACAAGACATAGTCTTAAACAGATAACACAGCGGAAGACTTATTACTACTCAACGTCTCAACTAAGTAGAGCCTCAAATCCACAGGGACACCGACTGGTTGAACACAGCTTAGAAGTACGGCAGATCCTCCGGAAACTCAGCAAGCGACTGATCATTCATTGCTCCATCTGTTACCCATCCGGGATTTTGTTGAATAGTTGCCAGTGTAAGTAAACCATCTTACTTAACAAGTATAACACGGGTTATGCAAGGACAAAAAGGCTGGACACGGTTGAACTGCATTATCACTTTTAGTTGTTTCATTTTATTATCATCCAACTTACTACAAATGAGTAGATCCCAAGTATAAACCCATTAATAAGGTATAAGTGATTATAGAACAAATCAACATCAACCACTAATATCATCTTCTAATAAAAAAGGATCCAGGCCGCTCGTGTCCGTGAGCACGGCTATCATGATAGATCAACACTCTGCAGAGGTTTCGCCCTTTACCCGCCGGTCACATAAATCCAAAAGAACTTATGTTACGAGGACTTTCACAAAACACCCTAACAAGCACAGTAGCCGTTTTGGTTCAACATAGGCAGCATAACCTGAGGCATCGAGATTGACGTACGCTCAGGGCGCAACGTGAGGGGGTCAATGGCGTCCAGAGTGAGAGCGCAATCATCGCAACGTGTGAAGCTGCCGTACATCGGGCGCTTACATCACGGGACTTTGCCTAACGGGGCATAGCCAACGGATAAAACCGTCCTCGATGGATCAAACTATACTCTCACCCATGCACCCCACATACGCCTTTCGGTAACCACTGGCGAGCTAGAGACGTACAAGTTAATTATCCAAGACCAGAGCCATTTTAGTTCCAATGGCGGCGAACAGGTTCCTGGGTTGCCGCTTTAAGAACCGGACCTTATGGAGAGACATTAGAACAAAGCACAAAGCACATGCTCTAATTCCCTAGATCAAACCTTACAGAGACATTAGAACAAAGCACACAGCACATGCTCTAGTTCCCCGAACCATGTTGCTAAAAAGCATCTTTTAATCATCATTGAAGTGAACCATTAGTTCAATATTGACATTAAAAATAAATGTTGGTTGTAGCGCGTAGCATAGTCTAACCATAATGCATAAAACCCCGGGTAAACAAGGAATAAGGTAAAGACTAGGAACATCCTTAGTGGTTAACAGTATTAGACACATGCATATGATTTGTGTGATTAATCGGTGTATAGGTAACAAGGATGGTCCGTGTTATACTTGCCTTCCTCAGAGAACTGCTGCTGCACCTGCTCTTCGGGAACGGAATCGTCGGCAAACTCGAACGGCTCGGCAACTACTCACATCGATCACCACACAAGCATCGACACATACATGCAAACAAGATATTTAATTAGAACAGTACACCAAACATAAACAAAAGATGAAAAGAAGGCTTTAAAGCTGCTCTACGCTTCACTACGAACACGTGAGCACGAAAATCACTCAAATCGGAGTTAAAACAGAGAAACTACGCTTAAAACGGGCTCTAGGGGCTTGCTGGTAAAGATTTTAGGCTTCCAGGGGTGTTTTTGAAAGAAACCAGGGACCTAAAACGTAATTTCGTATAAAAACACAAGGACTGCGGTGTAAAAACAACTTTCAGGACGGCGGGCATTATTTTTCAAAAGCGCAGGGGCTAAAACGAAAGAAAAAGGACTTGGTTGTAAATACTTTCGAACTGCACTGGCACGCGGGTTGATTTTTGAAAAACAGAGGGGCTCTTTTGCAAAAACTCCACGACAACGGCTGGATGCTAACGTCGGCTGACGTCACCATTGACCGAACCGTGGACCGGCCTGAACCGCGGTTCACAGGAACCGGCTCGGTTAAAACTGGTTTTAGATCTGGGCCGTCGGATTGGATCTGAACGGCGGAAAATAGATCGAGCTCTCGGCTCACCGGAGCGCGGCGGCGCGCGGCGGCGCTCTCGCCGGAGTAAGCTCGGCTGGGGGCTACGGGGCTCGGTTTCTCGCCGCGATTGGTCCTGGAGAGAGAGAGGAAGATGGCGAATCGATTTTGGGAGTCCTACTCGTGGATTGGGCGGCGGTGGCGGCTGGCGACGCACGGCGGCGGTGGAAGAACTCCGACGAGCTCGTGCAAGTGCGGGAGAGCAAGAGAGAGAGGGGTTTTGAGCTCGGCGTGTTCCTTACCACACGGCGAAACTCCGGAACAAACTCTCGGCGACAATGCGGCCTTGGAGCGGGCCCTAGGCGTTGGCGGCGGCGCGGCTAGGGTTTCGCGGCGTTGCGAGCTTGAGGTGGCGCTAGGGTTAAGGGTTCGAGGCCGAGGGGGATAGCGGCGGCTTATATAGGAGCTTGAGGCTCCTTGGCGTGCGCGCCAAGCCGGAGAGGGAGACGTGCGCAGAGCGGAGTCCGCGGCGGCGCGGGGAGGAGTTCGGCGCGGCTACGGCTGGAGGAGGAAGACGCGGCTGACGCGTGGGACCGGGGTGTCAGCGACTCAAAGAGAGAGACGCGCGCTGGGCTGCTGCTGGGCTGGCTCTGCTGGGCCGCGCGACTGCTGGGCTGGGCTGCGGTGTTGGGCTGCGCAACGGGCCGCGGAAAAAGAAGAGGAAAGGAGAAAGGGATGGGCCGCGCAGGGAGGTGGGCTGGCTGGGCTGAAAAGAAGAAAGAAAAAGAGAGAGAAAAAGAAAAGGTTTTTCTTTTAATTCAAACACTCATTTGAATTCAAAATTCAAATTTGAATTCAACACTCAAAAATAAATGCACCAGCATGAATGCAACAATAATGTTTCTATACTCTATATTTGCTTTTAATTATCCAAAGATTTTGTTTCCCTATATTATTTATGAGCACTTTAATATAAAAACCAATTAATTACTAAATTTTTAAAAAGGCTATTTTTAGGGTGTTACAAATCTACCCCCCTTAAAATGAATCTCGTCCCCGAGATTCGGATCTAGATTGGAAGAGATGTGGATATTCTGCCTTGAGATCCATCCTTTCTTTCACAAGTTGCTTCACCTTCTGAGTGACGTTTCCTTGCACACACGGATGTCTTTGTTCCCGGTGACCCTCTCTAATTCCTCCAAAACCTTGACCAACCTCTGAGGACTTAATTGCCTGATACTCAATCTTCTCTCCTGATGGAGCCACTAACTGAACTGCACGCTGAGAACACTGTATAACTGCTTCGTACTTTGCTAGCCAGCTCATTCCCAAAATCAGATCCATCCCGATAGAGTTTAGGACTATAGGGTGTGCTAAGAAATCTACCCCCCTTATGTTAACCACTACGTTAGGACAACGTAATGTGGCCTGAAGTTCCCCTCCCGGTGAGTTAACTAACATGGTATTTCCCATAGGTTGCATAAGCATCAAGTTCTTTTTCACGAAATCAGCAGATATGAAAGCATGCGAAGCTCCAGAATCGAACAAGACTGTAGCAGGTTGTGAGTTGACCGGAAACGTACCGACTACCACATCTGTGGCTACTTCTGCAGTTTCTGCTCCCACATGGTTGAGCTTGCCCCTAGCGTAATTCTGCTGGCCACGGTTTCCCTGTGCCTGCTGCTGATTCCCATTCTGAGCTGGT
This sequence comes from Digitaria exilis, assembly GCA_015342445.1. Taxonomy (NCBI): domain Eukaryota; kingdom Viridiplantae; phylum Streptophyta; class Magnoliopsida; order Poales; family Poaceae; genus Digitaria; species Digitaria exilis. The sequence continues at coordinate 15,199 of JACEFO010000477.1, read as the reverse complement.
TGTGGTCCTGTCTTCTGGTTGTTGTTCTGACTAGTGGAGTTCTGAATCTTCCGGGGACAAAATTTAGCGTAGTGTCCCTGTTCACCACAGTGGTAGCATGCCCTTGGGTCAACAGGAATGGTGTTAGCCTGGGTAGTGCGTGAAGCCTGAGTGTTCTGCTGCACGTTCTGGTAGTGCTGTTGTTGCTGCTGGGGTGGTGCATACTGGGGACGTTGCTGGTTCTGGCCGCGGTTCTGAAGGCTTGATTGTCCCTGAGTGCGCTGCTGATTCACCTGCTGGGGGTTGTAGCGGGGGCGGACGTTGCTGCCAGATTGCTGGTTCATGAACTTTCTCTTCTTGTCCTCAATCTCGCGGCGCTTGTGCTCCACCATCAGAGCACCATCAACCAGTCCGCCGAAGGTTGGGAAGGTGATGCACAACAACTGTAGTTGCAAAACATCCTGGAGTCCATTCCGGAAGCGAGCTTGCCTCTTCTCGTCTGTCGACACCTCATCTGGTGCGTAGCGGGCCAGCTCAAGGAACTTGTCACGGTAGGCAGTGACGCTTATTCCTTCCTGCGTCAGGGCTAGGAACTCCCTCTTCTTTAGGACCGTCAGTCCTTTAGGCACATGGTGAGCACGGAAGGCATCACTGAACTGCTGCCAGGTGATCTGGTTGCGATCGGGTTGCGCATATTGGTATGCTACCCACCAGTCGAGAGCGGCTCCTTCGAACTGTCCAGAGGCATAGAGCACCTTCTCCCTGTCATCACACTGAGCAATGTCGAGCTGTCTCTCCACTGCCTTGATCCAATCTTCAGCTTTCATTGGGTCCTTGGCGCGGGAGAACTTTGGCGGGCGCCCCTTCAAGAACTCTCCCCTCTTGTCCCGGATGGGCTGGGGAGGTGGCTGAACAGGTGGGTTCTGCAGGTTCTGCTGCATCAAAGCTATGGCCTGAGTCAACTGTTGCATCGTCTGTGTCTGCAAGCGGACTTGATCCTCCATGGTGGGCGGCTGGTTCGGGTTCTGATTCGGGTTCTGGTTCTGGTTTTCACCACCCGTCGATCCTCTTGTCCCAACCATCTGTCATAAATCAAAATCCCAACATTCATAATCACAGTCATGTCTGAACCGGTGTCAAGAACAGAAGCAATCCATTGACAAGATAAGGTACTCAGGCGATAGGAAAGATGATAGATGACATGCAAAGGAGAGATTAGGAACCCATCTATCTATCCACTAAATTCCTTATACCTTAATCCAATACTAGATGATTGCAGACTTCCATCTGCGCTCATCACAAGCATTACAAAAGATCCAAATCACACACAAGCATAATAACAATTCATTCAAGCATTCAAGGTCAAGGTTCACACAAGACTCGGCACTGTTAGACTAGTTTTGACTCAAAAACGTTCTATTTGATCTCTACTAGCATTTAGGGTCGCTGGTGGTGCAGTAAGCTAGGGTGTTATATCTGGTCCTCCTGTGTGCTGGCGACTGTGCACCTAACTCTGGACTACATGGCGCAGGTCCTTCCGACCGGAGCTGCAGCTCCTCGGGGTTCCCCTCTTCGGCCTCCTGCTTAAGGAGCTCCTTGTAGGCGTCCAGGTTGCGTGCCTCCAACGGGTACTCATCGATGCGGGGTGGAAGGTAGACACCAGTGCTCTTACGGACTATCTATCTCTGTCGAGCCATCTATGGAAGTGAAAAATAGAGGAGGGCCTTAGTTTTAAAGCTTAGAAAATTTTCAAAAAGGACAAAGGTAGAATAGAACACCATTTTTCAACAGAAACTCAACTCTAGGATGTAAAATAATTTTTTTAGAGCAAGGATTAAGCAAGTTCTAATCGACCGTTCTATCTAGGCTGTGATCCTACAGTCAGCACGGCTCTGATACCAACTTTGTAACACCCAGATTTCCAAGAAATCCGAATGCTTCCATATGTGTGCCCAGGATGTCCACAGAACACATATAGATTACAAATATTGAATCACAGAGAACACAATGCTCGAATAAAATAGTTTATATCAGAGTTTAACACAAGACATAGTCTTAAACAGATAACACAACGGAAGACTTATTACTACTCAACGTCTCAACTAAGTAGAGCCTCAAATCCACAGGGACACCGACTGGTTGAACACAGCTTAGAAGTACGGCAGATCCTCCGGAAACTCAGCAAGCGACTGATCATTCATTGCTCCATCTGTTACCCATCCGGGATTTTGTTGAATAGTTGCAAGTGTAAGTAAACCATCTTACTTAACAAGTATAACACGGGTTATGCAAGGACAAAAAGGGTGGACACGGTTGAACTGCATTAGCACTTTTAGTTGTTTCATTTTATTATCATCCAACTTACTACAAATGAGTAGATCCCAAGTATAAACCCATTAATAAGGTATAAGTGATTATAGAACAAACCAACATCAACCACTAATATCATCTTCTAATAAAAAAGGATCCAGGCCGCTCGTGTCCGTGAGCACGGCTATCATGATAGATCAACACTCTGCAGAGGTTTCGCCCTTTACCCGCCGGTCACATAAATCCAAAAGAACTTATGTTACGAGGACTTTCACAAAACACCCTAACAAGCACAGTGAGGGGGTCAATGGCAGCATAACCCGAGGCATCGAGATTGACGTACGCTCAGGGCGCAACGTGAGGGGGTCAATGGCGTCCAAAGCGAGAGCGCAATCATCGCAACGTGCGAAGCTGCCGTACATCGGGCGCTTACATCACGGGACTTTGCCTAACGGGGCATAGCCAACGGATAAAACCGTCCTCGATGGATCAAACTATACTCTCACCCATGCACCCCACATACGCCTTTCGGTAACCACTGGCGAGCTAGAGACGTACAAGTTAATTGTGGCGGACCACTCCGAAATTATTCCAAGTTAAGTACCTTGGGACCACTAATCACGTAGTCAGGCACTTAATCCGGAATAAGCTGGAGCGCCGTCGGATTAAACCCGATTAAACCACGTACTTTTCTTGATCGAAACAACAGCACACCCACACGAAGGTGAGTTCCAGAGATTACAACATTCCACAAATTAACTTACATAAATAGGTATCACAAGTTATTACAACCCAAGTTCAAATTTAAATCAGAGTATAAAAGTCTTGCAGCGGAAATGGAAGTTCATTGCAGCGGAATAAATCTAACGACGATACAAATAACACCATGCTGAAGCCTGCCACGATGCTACTCCTCCCGATCCTCGGCAGAGGATGGAACCCATTCGATGTGCCAGCCAGGTGGAATCTGGGTAGGCCAAGACAAAGCATCGACATCCAACGGTGTACCTGTAAATTAATGCCACAAGCAAGGCTGAGTATACTAATACTCAGCAAGGCTTACCCGTCGGGTGAAATCTATATCACCGACATCTAGACAATGAGAGGCTTTTGGCTGGTGGGTTTGTTTGCCAAAAAGCAACTAAGTAAGTCCTTGCTTTCAAATTTTAGCATCATATTCTAGTAATTTTAACCATTCTAGATTAGCATCGTTTCTAAGCATACAAGTGGTGCAATACAATTTAATTCATACAACAAGTTCATAAATCTCATAATTCCACTTGTTACTCAATGTAGCATGGCGGTCAAGCAGTCTCATTAACCGCGAGAAGCGGACAGTTCAAACCGAATTTCTGCTACCTGGCCAGGGGAAACCCAACACACACGGATACTCTGCCTGCTATAAAAGGTACAAGCATTTCCCAACCTTTCCCATCGATCCACAATTCGGAACCGGGTCCATTTCCTTAGGATAAAGGTTTACTGCTTCACTCACAGTCTCACGCATATATCCACAAGTGTACGGCAGGGGAAAACAAAGTTTCCAAGGAGAGATGGCTATCGGCCCTAGCTGCTTCAATCTGGTACTGGGCTTACCGACTCCCATATATCGGCATGCATGTGGTACGTTCAAAAACTTGACACACTCATCCACACATTCCGACCTTAAATCAATTATCATACACGGACGGGAGATCTACATCTATCATCCCGCCCGTCAATCCTTATGATTCCAACATAAGTAAAGACAAGCAATTCCTATGTCTCGCGAGTGACAGGAAATCACTCGACTTGTAACGGATCTGTAGCAATGCTCTATCGATCTTTTCATACTAGTGTTGCAAGTCATAGGTACTAGGAAATTTGCAGCTAAGGTATTCAATCAACTCCTTGAAACGTAAATGCACGAACATAGGGAATTCAAAGTGCATAATTTGGTAAAGGTTAGGTTATGCTCCGGGGCTTGCCTTCTTGCTCGGACTGGGGGTTAGCCTCCGGGTTGGTCGATTCTTCGCCGGCACCGCGCTCCGGGACTTCTTCCTCGTCTGCGGGGATGAGGTGGTAGTTGCCGTCCGGGATGGCGCCTTCTACATGAGATGCATAGTTTAAGGCGGCTGCCTATATATTCTAAGACTAAGGCCTTTGAAGGCCATATTCACCTAGACATGCTTAAGCATTACTAATTTCTTCACAAGAATAGGGTGTAGGTGTGGAAAAGTTTTATTTGATTTCGATGGTGATTGTGTACATATATAAAAGAATTCTATTTATTTCTTCACAAATTTGGGTGTTGTTCTGGAATTTCAGATTCCATCCATTTTATTCTAACTAATGTACCAAAAAAAAGTTATTCTTTTATATAAATCAATTTCCACCTAGATTCCTTCTCATTTTTGTTTCTCCTTTTCTGTTCATCATTTTTAGCTATAAACTTTATGACAGCTATTGGAGTATAAGAGCTAGGCTCACTCCAAAATTTAGCTAATTCTGAGCTACACATAATTTATTAAAAATATATCAAACAGCTATCTGCAGAATTGAAATAATTTCATATAAAATTGAAAATTCATCCATTTAAGGAGATTTTCCTACCAAAGCTAGGCATAAGCATGAGGAGGGCTCTGGCCAAGTGGTGGCTCAAAATAACCCTTGGATAATCCTCAATAAATTTCTATCCAAAAACAAATATTTATTTATTTGCTAGTCTAAACAGAGTAAAAATTAAGTTTTTCATTTTTAGCAGGTGTGCTAACAAGTTTTAGTCCTTTGGAACAAAATGGTGATTTTTCACCGCACAGATTATTTTTAATGATTTCTGCACTGCAAAAAGATAGGAAACACATTTTAATTCATAACTGGAGCTACACTGCATAATTCTAGGTCCCCTTTGGACACAAGCTGTCCAAGGTCACTACAAGCAACATATCCAAAGCTCAACCCTAGCGGAGCTCTGGATTTGAAATGGTGCACAACTTTCAATTTTCATAGTTTGAATTTTAATTCAAAAACAGTTCGTCAAAAGTATAAACATGTCTAATAGAGATTGAAGTTTAGACTCTCACGAATCCAGGGAGTATTTTTGTGCATTTTTCTGATTTTTGTACGATTTTTAATGGATTTTACAAGATTCGGGAAAATCAAATCTAGGTTTAAGAATCTATTTTCGCAGGGAACCCTAGAACTTTCAAAACTTCACGAACAAGTCCCTGGACTTTTGCACAGAGGACCCTGGGAAAACGAAGACGATGAACTTCGGTCCCTGGGCCTCGCCGGAGTTGCGCCGGCCAAACGACGGCGAACTAGGCACGGGGAAGTGGGGGAAAAGAGTCCTGGGCTCACCACGAGTCGGTTGGGGACGGTTGGGAGGCCGGGGATGGTCGGAGTCTCGCCGGCGACGATGGAGTGGCGCCGCGACCGCCGCGGCTTCTACGCCGGTGAGGTCGGGGTCGTTCGTCGAGGTTTGAAGGGTCCTAGAGCACCAGTGGAGCTTGAGGAAGCTAATGGCGTGCTCGGTTGACCTCGGGGACGGCTCGGAGTAGGGTCTCGACGTGCGGGTGCTCCGGCGGCCGAAAATCGCGATTTGGGGGAAATCACGAATTCTCGCCGGAGAAGCGACAATAGCTTGGGGAAAGTGGGGGGATTTAGAGCTGGAGTAGAGGGCTAGCTTCGTGCGGGACGAATTTGGGAATGGTGGAGTGTGGAAGGTGAATTTCTCGGAGAAGCTCGGCTCGGTTCGCGCGGCGCGAGGAAGAAGAAGACCGAGCGAGCGCGGGGAAATGGAAATGGCCAAGTGAGCGAGTGAGAGGAGGGGTTGGGAGTGCTCGGTGGAGTGCTAGGGCACGCAAAGGAGCACTGTGCTGCCTCGGGAGCGAGCGAGCGCGCGGCGCGGCGCGAGCAGGCCGCCATGAATGCGGAGCGAGCTCGGGCAGCGCGCGAGCGACTCGACGGGGCGAGGGAAATCCAACAGCAACGTCGGGGGATCCCCTACAGTGCATTTGGCGCGGAGTGGAGGAGAATCGCGGCCTGTGGAGCTGCTCAGCGCGATGCGCGCGCGCGTGGCCACGGCGGCGCTCCGACCGCATGATGGCGTTCGCGCGGCGCGAGGCGAAGCGGCTCGACGACGGCGAAGTGACGGCTCGGGAGGGGCGAGACAAGAGCTAGGCGACAAGCGCCAGCGTCCGCCGCGGCTTGGCCAGCTCGGCGCCGCCTGCGCCGCTCACCGGCCACGTGGCGGCCGAGCTCCGGCCAGCGCAGGGCGCGCCAGGGGCACTGTAGCTTGCCCGTGGAGCTCCGATTTCAAATTCGAATTTTCTCCAAAACTTTGAACTGAACTTGAAAAAGTGTAAAAATAAAAGTTGGAGTTTGGAAGATGGCACACAACTTTCTTTTTGGGGTGAACTTGAAATTCCAAGTTTTTCAAGCTCAAACAACCCAAAAACAAAAAGGTGCCCAGAACGGTAATTTGAGTTTTGGAGGGACTAAACTGCAAAATTTTCAAAAGTTCCCAACAGTGACTAGGGTTTATTTGTGATGACAAACAACTTTTATTTTTGGAGATTTTTAAGTTTAGTACAAAAATCTCGAGTTTTCAGTTGGGTGCCAAACAACCCTTGTTTTTGAATTAAAATTGAATTTTTAATGGATTTTTGAATTTCAACCCTTAATTCCCTGTTGTATTGATTTTAATTGCACTTTTAATCCTTTTGACATCAGAGATGTCACAGCCTACCCCCCTTAAAAGGAATCTCGTCCCGAGATTCGATTAAACTTAGAGATAAAGAGGGGAAAAGAAATACCTCGGCTTACGAAAGAATGTCGGGGAAATTCTTCCTAAGATAGTCCTCGGTTTCCCACGTGGCTTCATCTTCGGAGTGATGATTCCACTGAATTTTGTACATTTTAACTCCCTTCCTTCGTGTTTGTCGCTCTTTCTCGTCGAGGATCTTAACGGGATGCTCATCGTAAGAGAAATCTGGTTCAACCGAGAGTTCCTCTTGTTCAACAACCTCGGTCGGAACACGAAGACACCTCTTGAGTTGAGAAACATGGAATACATTGTGTACAGCTGAAAGTTTCTCGGGAAGTTTCACTTGATAGGCTACCGGCCCACATTGCTGAGTAATTTCATACGGGCCGATATAGCGAGGTGCAAGCTTTCCTTTTAGTCCAAATCTTTGCACACCCTTGGTCGGGGAGACTTTTAGATATACGTGATCACCAACTTCAAACTGAAGTGGCTTTCGCCGCTGATCAAAGTAGCTCTTCTGCCGAGACTGGGCGGTCTTCAAATTCTCCCGAATGATCCTAACCTTTTCTTCTGCTTCCTTTACAAGGTCAGGGCCATAAGTATATCTCTCGCCTGCCTGGGACCAACACAACGGGGTCCGACATCTTCTACCATATAAGGCTTCGAAAGGTGCCATTTTAAGACTCGCTTGGTAGCTGTTGTTATAGGAGAATTCGGCCAGAGATAGACATTTCTCCCAATTCTTCCCATAATGAATAACACAAGCTCGAAGCATATCCTCAAGTATTTGATTTACCCTTTCCGTCTGCCCATCGGTCTGTGGGTGATATGCTGAACTACGGATCAGTTTGGTGCCTAGGGACAATTGCAACTGTTCCCAAAAGCGTGCTACGAACGGAGCACCACGATCTGAGATTATCGTCTTGGGTACCCCATGTAGACAAACGATCCGCTCCAAATAAATCTCCGCGTACCTCTTGGCAGCATAAATGGTATTGACTGGAATAAAATGGGCGGTCTTGGTAAGGCGATCCACAATTACCCAAATGGAGTCGTGCCCCTGAGGGGTTCTGGGAAGTCCAACAATAAAATCCATGCTTATATCTTCCCACTTCCATGAGGGAATAGGTAGAGGTTGAAGCGTGCCTGCTACCTTCAAGTGGCTAGCCTTAACCCGCTGGCATGTGTCACATTCCGACACATACGTGGCAATTTCTCGTTTCATCCGCGTCCACCAAAAGTTTTGTTTCAAATCTTGGTACATTTTGGTGCTACCGGGATGGATGGAAAATTTAGAGAGATGGGCCTCATCCATAATCTACCTCCGGAGTTCCATGTTCTTGGGCACCACGAGGCGATGTCCAAACCACATTACTCCCTGCCCATCCAACCGGAAACACTTGTACTTCTCTTTCACCTTCTCCTTTGACAATTTCCTTTTAAGGATTTTGATGCTCGCGTCATTTAATTGGGCTACAACAATCTGATTGTGCCAGGTTGGTTCAACTGCAATATGGTTGAAATACCCATGTGGAACAATCTCTAAGTTGAGCTTTGCCATTTCATGACACAGGGTGTCAGCGTAGGACTCCACGGAAAGACAATGACAATGAGCCTTGCGGCTTAGCGCATCCGCAACTACATTAGCCTTGCCGGGGTGATAATGCACACTAAGGTCATAGTCCTTTGCTAACTCCAACCATCTTCGCTGTCTCATGTTCAGATGTGCCTGAGTGAAGACATATTTGAGGCTCTTGTGGTCTGTGTATATGTTGCATGGAACACCCATCAAATAGTGTCTCCACATCTTGAGAGCATGAATAACCGCTGCTAACTCAAGATCATGCGTGGGGTAGTTTTGCTCATGAGGCCTAAGTGCTCGAGAAGCATAAGCAATGACTCGGTTCTCTTGCATGAGAACACAGCCAAGACCGGTGCCTGATGCATCGCAATAGACATCATAGGGCTTGGTGCAATCGGGTTGAGCCAAAACTGGGGCTGAAGTTAAATGTCTTCGCAAAGTGTGAAAAGCTTCCTCACATTTGTCATTCCACTCGAATTTGACTCCCTTCTTTAAGAGTTCGGTCATGGGCTTCGCAATCCGAGAGAAGTCCGGAATAAAACGGCGGTAATAACCGCCAAACCCAGAAAACTCCGAATCTCGTGGACAGAGGTTGGTGTTGCCAATCTAGCACCTCTTGCACTTTGGTTGGATCCACGGATATACCATCCTTGGAAACCGTGTGGCCTAAAAACTTCACGCTCTCTAACCAGAATTCACACTTGGAGAACTTGGCGTAGAGCTGGTGATCTCTCAGCCTCTGAAGAACAATGCGAAGGTGCTCGGCATGCTCTTCCTCATTCTTAGAATATATAAGAATGTCGTCGATGAAAACCACCACAAACTTGTCTAGTTCAGACATGAAGACCGAATTCATGAGGTACATGAAGTAGGCTGGGGCATTGGTGAGTCCAAAAGACATAACCAAGAATTCATACAGTCCATAACGTGTGGAAAAGGCAGTCTTTGGAATGTCACAAGGCCTGATTTTGATTTGGTGATAGCCAGAGCGAAGGTCAATCTTGGAGAACACTCTGGCACCAGCTAGTTGGTCAAACAAGATGTCAATACGGGGGAGTGGGTACTTGTTCTTAATAGTTACCGCATTGAGAGGCCGGTAATCAATACACAACCTCAAGGAATGGTCCTTCTTCTTCACAAAGATAGCGGGACATCCCCAAGGCGATACACTTGGACGAATGAAACCTTTATCTAGCAATTCTTGGAGTTGAATTTTTAATTCAGCCAATTCATTGGGTGGCATTCTATATGGTCTCTTTGATATAGGTGCTGTGCCAGGTTGAAGTTCAATCACAAATTCAATGTCCCTATCCGGCGGCATCCCAGGTAAGTCATCCGGAAATACATCGGCATACTCACATACCACCGGAATGTCCTTTAGTTGGGTTTCTACCATTGTATAAGCACACGCATCGACGCAAGTCCGTTGTGGCAGATATAGCACACTCGGGCCATGCGTAGGCGAGTTTATCTCAACAACTCGTTCCGCAACATCTAGGACAACCTTATGTTGAGTCATCCAATTGGCTCCTAACACAATGTCAATTCCTTCCATACCAAGCAGAATCAAATCAGTAGGAAATGTTTTACTTCCCAGCCTGATTGGAACCTTTCGGGTGACTTGGTTGGATGCAATTTTACCTCCCGCAGTCGATATCACATAAGATGATTTGGTATGGTACGATTTTAATCCGCATTTCACATGAAATCTTGTGCTTATAAAACTATGTGTTGCCCCGGAATCAAACAATATCACAGCAGGTTGAGTGCAGATAGGGAAGGTACCAGTCATGTCTGGGGCTCCCTCGGGTAGGTCAGCCAAGGTGGTGTAGTTAAGCCGCCCTTGTCGAACCTGCACACGCTGCTGCTGCTTGTCTTTGCCTTGCTGAGTTCCCGAGCGTTGGTTTTGCTGCTTGTTCTGTGGGCAATCCTTGATAAGTGATCTTTACTTCCACACTTGAAGCACTGATAGCCGGCTCTAGGGCGAGCTGGCTGCTGTGCATTTTGCCTTGGTGCTTGCTGCTGCTGCGGCGGTGGAGGGAATCGGGGCGCATTAGGCTGTGGCGGCCTAGCAACCCATCCACCTCCCTGAGGTGCCCTGGACTGTCCCTGTGGTGCAGCCGGGGGAACCAGGCGGAACCTCTGTGGCTGCGCGCTCGACGGTCCAGCGGGAGTCTTCCTCTTCTTCTCCGCCTTGTGCACCACATTGGCGTCTTCCTGGGCGATGGCAAGGTTCACGAGATCGCCGTACGTGGCAGCGCGGGTGGTGGCCAACTGTGCCTTCAACTTGGTGTTAAGGCCACGTCGGAACCTCTCTAGCTTCTTCTCGTCAGAGTCAACGTGATGACCCGCGTAGGGGCACAGACCATTGAAGGCCTGGGCGTACTGCAGCACTGTGCGGGTACCCTGGGTCAGCGCCAAAAACTCATCCAACTTCTGCTCAACCAGACCGGCCGGAATGTGATGAGCCTTGAATGCAGCCTTAAACTTATCCCACTCAACTACATGACCCTCCTGCTGCAGGGCCAGGTAGTTCTCCCACCAAAGGAGAGCTGGGCCGCGGAGCTGCTGCGCCGCGAACACGACCTTGCGGTTGGAGGTGCAAGGCGTCGCCAGGATGGTGAACTTGGACTCGATGGCTCGAATCCAGGTGTCGGCCTCCAAGGGCTCATCAGCTCGAGAGAAAATCGGGGGGTGCGTTGCCAGAAAATCCTCGTATCTGGCCACCTGAGGCTGAGGGGCCCGTTGACCTCCCTGCTGAAGCATCTGCTGCTGCATCATCTGCTGCTGATGCTGCAGGTTCCGGAGAATCTCCGTTTGCGTGGCATACAACTGCTGCCACGTCGGAGGTTGCTGCGGTGGAGGAGGTGGCGGTGGCTGTTGCTGCCCCTCTGGCCCCTGCTGGTTAGCATTGGAGCCACTAGCGTCGTGACCGCTGCGGGTGATTGCCATCTGCAGTAGGTACTTGTATTAGCCACATCTCATAAACTTGCATAATAAATGACAAGATAGAATGTGACAACATATTGAAGTGTACTGCGCAGAATGACACATCAGCACGCAATTCGGAAGAAAAACCATATCTCCCAACAGGAAACAAGTCAAATGCTCCCATTCGGTCAGTAGCTCGAAAATTTTATGCTCTAAAACTTTCATGTTGGGCTCAGAATCAAATTCGGACTGGAACTAAGCCGAAAAATTCATTCTTTAGCTCTCTGCATTTGCTGTTTTTCAGCAGGCCGAGCTGTAGTGTTTTGGTTGCCATTTTTATTTCGCTTAACCAATGGGGTTGCAATTTGGTGATCATTTTGTTTGACAAAATCCAAACAACTTTGTAGTTCACATCACTGCCCAGAAATGAATGGAAAACCCAGCAATAATTAAAACAAGGTTAGCTGCAGAATGTTTTCAACACAGCTGTTACAACTTCATCAAGTTTTACACCACAACCTCACCATTAATTTTACATTGCCACAAAAGATAACAAGGGGAGCTCAACTCCATCTAGCCTATTACAACATGAAGCCAAAACTTAGGCCTAGCGGAGGAGTACTTGCTACTACCACTCTAAAAATCATCCAAATTGTTAGCGGTAGCCTCGCTGCCCATAGGTGAAGGTGGAGCTGGAAGGGGCGGCATGTCGTCCTCGGTGTCCATGTCGGAATCGGGGGCCTCTCCTTCACCATCCACATCCCCTCCTTGTTGGTCAAGAAGGTGCTGAGCGTCATGGGCGGCAAGCATAGCATTGGCATGCTCCAAGGTACCGTGTACCTCCTCAAGCTCATCTCTAGTTTGTGCTAACTCATTTTGGGTGTTGTTGTGCGCAATGTGGAGGTCATTCAATTGCCTCTCCAAGTCAGCAATCATGGCATCTCTAGTGGTCACCTCAATGGACAAGGAGGTCCTCTCAACCCCTATGTCGCGGGAGCGAGCGGACATGTCCATAGCAATGTTGAGCATCTCGCTCTGCGACCGTCCAAGCAGTGCCTGCAGGCGGTGATACGCCCGCATCCACCTCATCATCAAGGCGGCTGCAGCGACGGGGTTCTCCGCCATCCTCAAAGGGGAACTAAGGTAACGCCTCATCCAGTGGGGATCATCCGGCTGAGTCGGTGGGAATAAACCCAGTAACTGGTGCTCAACCAACTCCTGGTTCTGAGCAACAAAAGAGCTAATGCCATTCAAGGCAGCTAGCTCGCACGTCGTCTCCATGTGGTGTCCGTGAACTTCCACCGTCCAGGTGGGGGAACTAGGACACGGCGGGTGGCGGTATACCACCAACCGCACGCGGGAACGAACCACACCTCGGTCTCGGATAATCGTCCTCTCATACTGTGGCGGTGTAGGGTAGTCAAGTGCCTGTAGAACCGACCACAAGATGCTAGGGAAGCCTTCCCATCCCAAGCAATCATAGAAGGACACGTCGTTGGGGTAGCTAGCCAGGTCAGCGAGGGCGTCCATCTGAACCAAAAGAAAAAGGGGCAAGGGTGAGAACCGGTTAGCGCCAAAGAACAAAAACAGATTCTGGGCAGGGTAGTAAAAATTACAAAACTCGAAATCTACAAGCTCAAAAATTCCTAAAATTGGCCAGAACATTGTTTAAGTAATTCCTAACAAGTTTCATGTTGGAGGTTTGAGCAGAAACCGTCGTTAAGATGGTGTAAAAATTTAATTTTTATCTCACTGTCCCCCAGAATTTCCAGCAGACAGGGGGTTACCATTTTTAGCATAACTCCAGTTTTACTGACCCATTTTCGTCGAAATTTCTCCAGCATATACTTCATAATATTTATGACAACTTTCATGTTGAAAACTTTTTCATTTGACAACGTTTTCAGTTTCGAACTAAGGGTGCAAACAGATTGTTCTCAGCGGATTTTTGGGTTGTGATTTCAATTTCTTTGACGGCGGTTCGATTTGGTCATGGGTTAAAATTTGATATTAATTCAGTGGGATGCAATGCATGAGCGGCCTATTCGTTCTCACCAACACACATGCCAATAACTTTTGGCTTACGAAGTTAGTGCCGGTGGCTAGGCAATATTCGTCTCTCCCTATATTAGCTAGTCGAATTTCTCTAACCGTTTCAATATACGGAATCGCGGTTAGTGTACCTGCAGAAAATTCCATTCCAGAGCATATAATCAACCTTTCGTGCCAGCACTCACGAAAGCGTCTCCATTCATTACCACCCACTATAGAGGTGGCACCCGAACGTTTAACATTGAACGGGCAATGTTCATATGTCACCCAGGCAACATATTGACAGTTTCATACGCTATTGAAATAACGTATTGACTTTGTGCCGCCATCATATTTGCATATGATGCCGTGGTACGCTACAGCAATCGCCGTACCTTGCGCCCACCATGCTATTCTAGTTTCATACGCCATCACAGCGTATTGACTATGTGCCGCCACTATATTTTCATATAGTGCCGTGGTACGTTACAGCAATCGCCGTACCTTGCGCCCACCATTGCGTAAAGTAAATGACAGAATGAAATGTGCTGGAAGTCAGTAGAATATACTATTTGCCACCTATCATATCGTGATCCCTTAACCCACATAGGCTTCACGTTCTAGGTAACATCCTTAACGGTCCTAACAATATCCTTCCTTCGCAAAGCGCGTCGGAAGCACGAGTTGACAAATTTTATTCAAAAATTGTTTGTTAAGGGTCTGTTGCTCTCTCCGGTGCGCTGCTTCGGCTCTGATGCCAGCTGTGGCGGACCACTCCGAAATTATTCCAAGTTAAGTACCTTGGACCACTAATCACGTAGTCAGGCACTTAATCCGGAATAAGCTGGAGCGCCGTCGGATTAAACCCGATTAAACCACATACTTTTCTTGATCGAAACAACAGCACACCCACACGAAGGTGAGTTTCCAGAGATTACAACATTCCACAAATTAACTTACACAAATAGGTATCACAAGTTATTACAACCCAAGTTCAAATTTAAATCAGAGTATAAAAGTCTTGCAGCGGAAATGAAAGTTCATTGCAGCGGAATAAATCTAACGACGATACAAATAACACCGTGCTGAAGCCTGCCACGATGCTACTCCTCCCGATCCTCGGCAGAGGACGGAACCCATTCGATGTGCCAGCCAGGTGGAACCTGGGTAGGCCAAGACAAAGCATCGACATCCAACGGTGTACCTGTAAATTAATGCCACAAGCAAGGCTGAGTATACTAATACTCAGCAAGGCTTACCCGTCGGGTGAAATCTATATCACCGACATCTAGACAATGAGAGGCTTTTGGCTGGTGGTTTGTTTGCCAAAAAGCAACTAAGTAAGTCCTTGCTTTCAAATTTTAGCATCATATTCTAGTAATTTTAACCATTCTAGATTAGCATCCTTTCTAAGCATACAAGTGGTGCAATACAATTTAATTCATACAACAAGTTCATAAATCTCATAATTCCACTTGTTACTCAATGTAGCATGGCGGTCAAGCAGTCTCATTAACCGCGAGAAGCGGACAGTTCGAACCGAATTTCTGCTACCTGGCCAGGGGAAACCCAACACACACGGATACTCTGCCTGCTATAAAAGGTACAAGCATTTCCCA